>NW_020716976.1:380570-419123 GCF_900518725.1 Notechis scutatus | reverse complement strand
AACATACTCCCCTTTTGGGTGAAATAAATATATAATACCTTTACAATCTAATCCCATATTTTTCACAACTCTCCTGGTGCTTACTGGCACCTTGGGCTTTAGTAAAATTATCAGCTAAATTGTCCTCCGACATACAGTACTCTAGCTGAATCATCTTACTTCTTACAGATTGTCTCACGTTTAGGTATCTTAGATCTGTATGCTTGCTCCTTGTTTTTACTCCAATATTTGTGGCCATTTGAATTGCTGCCTGATTATCTTCATGTATAATTATAGGATAATCTACAGTTATACCTATATCAATTAACATTTGTTTATACATTATTAATTCTGTACATAACAGTGATAAACAGGAGAATTCTGCCTCCATAGTAGACAAACTTATATGCTGTTGTCTAATTGACTTCCAGCCTATTAATGTATTACCCAGCATTATGGCTGTTCCTGAAGTCGACTTTCTAGTGTCTCTTTCTGATGCAAAGCTAGCATCTGCATATGCACACAGAATTAAATCACCCTTTGGTTCTAAATACAATGAATAATTCATTGTCTTTTTAAGATATCTTAATATCCTCTTAGCTGCAATCCAGTGTCTTTCACATGGTGCAGAATTGAATCTAGCCAACTGATTCACGCAGTACGATATATCTGGTCTAGACCAATTACTAATATAACTCAAACTACCAATTAAAGATTGATAAATCACCTTATCAAACTCAGGGCTTTGTACATCAGTGTTGCTAAACTCCTGACTCATTGGAGTCTTAGCCGGCTTACAAAGCTCCATCTTGTAATCTTTTAACAATTTGCTTATCTTATCTTCCTGAGATATCTTAAAACCTTTCCGTGTTTTCTTTATATTCAAACCGAGATACTTCTTTATCTCCCCTAATTGCTTGATCTTTATTCTCTTTCCTAATGATGCTATTATTTTATTTGCTTCATCATTAGTTTCAGTTATCAATGCAATATCATCTGTGAATAGTAATAATAATGATACTTTCCCATTTGTCTCCCTCTTAAATAGACATGGATCGGCTAAACCAGCTTTAAATCCTATATTGTCTAGTTCCTTTACAATATACTGGTTCCATTCATAGCCTGATTGTTTTAGACCATAGAGGCTTTTCTTTAACAACCAACAATCATTATTATCCTTATTTTCACTTTTAATACCAACAGGTTTTTTCATATAAATAATATGTTTTAATGGGGCGTGCAAGTAAGCAGTTTCCACATCTAGATGGTTAACTATATAGTTTTTACTAGCTGCCCACACTAAAGCTGCCCTCAAGGTTGCTGCCTTAAGACTAGGTGCAAACACCTCATCATAGTCATTAGCATTCTGCCTAAAACCTTGGGCTACTAACCTTGCCTTATGGATTAAATTACCATCTTTATCTATTTTTACCTTAAATATCCATTTGCAGCCAATGGATTTCTTTCCTACAGGTAATTTGGCATTTTCATACACCTTCATATCTCTTAATGAATTTAGTTCCTTATTCATTGCTGCATACCATTTTTCTTTTTCCTTATTAGGATACTTTTTAATTTCTTCTACAGAATTAGGAACTTGATTAATCTGGCACACTGTGTTAGCCTGGTACCTATCAGGCGGTCTAGATATACGTGTAGTTCTTCTGGGAATTACAGGGCTTACAGGAGGACTTTGTTGAACTACTACCTGTTCATCTTCCTCATCCTGTTCAGCTATTGAATCTGTTTCTTCCTTTATGGGCACTATTTCATCCTGTATTTGTCTCTTTACTTTATTTTTAAATTTACAGGGATAACTAATGGGATTTCTATAGGATTCAATAATTACATCTTTATTGGCATCCTGTTCTAATTTCTCCCATCCTTCATGTTCTAGAAATTGGGCACTAGCACTACATAACACTTTAGATGTGCCTTTCTCCCAAAATCTATATGCCCTATGGTTTGCCTGATAACCAACGAAGAAAAATCTTTTAGCTCTATGTTGCCCTTTTTTTCTGAGTTGTGCAGGAATATGCACCCATGCTGGTGCACCAAATGTGTGCAGGTAACTTAGATCAGGTTTCCTGCCATGCCATCTGGTGAATGGAATTTCACCTGTTGTTGTATTAACAACGTTGTTCAATATGTTATTAGCACACATTGTAGCCTCCCCCCACAAAGAATCAGGTAACCCAGAATCATTTAACATTGTTCTAACCATTGCCTGTAGTGTTTGGCCTCTTCTTTCAATAAAAGCATTATGTTCTGGCCTGTATGGAGCAGACTTCTTATGCTCTATTCCAGCTACCTTAAGTCTGTTCTGGAATTTGTTATTAACAAATTCCGTGCCATTATCTGTCACCAGGGTTATCAGTTGTCGTTTAGACTTTCTTTCAGCAAACCTAAGCCAATTGAAAAAATGTTGATATGTTTCAGTTTTGCTTTTCATTAAATAGCAAAACCCATATCTAGAATAATGGTCCATAATGCTCAGTATATATCTAGCACCCCCCATACTGGGTTTCTTTGGACCTATTATGTCTGCAAATACTATTTCTAAAGGTTCTTTTGTTTTGAAACCATTTAGCCTATTTGCAGGCAATACCTTGCTCTTATCTTCACAGCAAACATTACAACGTAAATATTTTTCACAAGGTTTTAACCTTATTCCTTCAGATAACTCAACTGTACGTTTTAGCATTTTAAAATTTACATGCCCCAAACGCCTATGCAATAAATGGATACATTCTTCATGAGGCTTTATATTATTAAATACAGTTTGAGCCTCCCCTTTCTTACTATTATCTAATACATATAATGTTCCATTTAAAGCTGCAGTTACCCTTTTGTTATCTTTTTCAATTATGCAATTATTATCCTTAAAAGTAATTACATAACCTAATTTATCTAATACCCTTACTGAAAGCAAATTAAACTTTAGTTGCGGTACATACAACATTTTTATATCCTGGTTTATGTACGGACAACGTGCAAAACCTTGACCTTTCGCTTTCAGGTTCCAGCCGTTAGGAAGAGATATATGTTGAGAACTTGTAGACATTTTTATAAATTTTGTCTTATCTCTTGTGATGCAGTGGGATGCGCCACTGTCAACCACCCATAAATTATTCTTCACATCAGAGTTGCTAAACGTGGCTAGTTCAAATGCTTTCTTTGGCTTTTTTATATTCTGGCTTTTTCTCTTTTTGCAGAATCTTGCCAAATGTCCTCTGCCTCCACAATTAAAACACTTTTTAATTGTGTATGCTGTTGAAGATAAATTCTCTTCTTCCAGGTGCTTTACTTTGCTTTGCTGGTTTCTTTCAAGCTTTGAAGATAATTTCTCTTCTTTCTTATCTTCTCTCAGCTCGTCACGCTCACGCCTTCTTCTGGCTTCTTCTAGTAGCCTGCCTGTAATCTCGGTTAATGAGAGGCTTTCTTTTGGCAATACCTCTAATGAAGTCACATAGTCATCATAGCTTTGATCTAATGAAGATAATATTATGTAGACTTGTTGCAGTTCATTAAATATAAGCTCTTTTTCTTGCAAATCTTGAAAAATGCTCTTCATACAGTTTAAATGAACTAACATATCTCCATTCCTCTGAAGATGCGTTCGAAAAAGCTTCCGTGTAAGATTTATATGTGCTCCTACACTGTCCCGAACATAAATCTTCCTGAGGTTCTCCCAGCAGTTTGCAGCATTTTCTTCTCCACGAATATGGACAAGCTGCTGATCACAGAGAGTCAGTCCTATGATGCATAAAGCCTGCTCATTCTTCAGTTTAAAGTCTTGTAACTTTTCTTTATCATCATCATTAGCAGGATCCCAGCTACTCACATCTGGTGGGTTTGCTATAATGTCCCACAAACCTTCTCTGCGTAGAAGTAAACTACATTTCATTGACCATGAAACATAGTTTGTTCCATCCAGCCTGGATATCATGGACAGTTGTGACAAATTTACTTGTGCCATTACTCTTCAGATATTTTGACTATTTTAAACTAATTAAAACAGTTTGTTTTTACAGTAATGTGCAACTCACACCAACTCTCTCTGCTATATCCTGGTTAGTTAGACTATGCTGCTGGGCCCATAACCATTGTTAGGGTTTGGAGATTAACCCCTAGAAGAGTATTGCAGCAGTAGTCAAGCCAGGCAACCAAAGGAGAGCGGAAGGGCCCCAGAGTATACACACACTGAACACAAACACTGTTTGTAGTTTAAATAGTTTTTAATCCAGTTAGAATTTAAGCATTGTCATTCAGTCCATTAAGTCATTCACAGTATTTCCATCCAGTAAGACTCACTAGTATAGTCCAAGTTAAGAGTCCTTGCAATATCTTTATCAGCCGATAAAGATATCTTCTCCTCCTCCGGTTTCACTCTCCAGAGAAACAAACGCTGGATATTCAGTAAACAGTAGCAAACAATAACAGTTCAGTCACAGCACTCACAGTCAGTAATCACAGTTAGTCGCAGCAAGACACAGTAACAGTCAGACAGTAACACACAGTAAGCTTTCCAGCTTCTAATGCTTCCTTATATTGTAACTTCTAACCGCACCCTTAATCGGCTAATTGCCTGCTGCATTGTGCTTAAAGTGATAAGCACTTAAACCATGATATCTAAGTTTTATATATTTATTCACCCAAACCATATTTGGTATCAATGTTATACCCAACAAGGGGTTTCTCCTCACGAGTAGCCCTATTGAGTGAGGCTCCTGAAGTCTGGATTGGAACAGGGACCACCTTTTTTGATTAAAAAAACTTATTTGCATGAATGATGATGAGTTTCAAGCTGTGAGTTCATTGAGTAAGGAACAGAAGCCAACAGGAAGGAAGAGAGAAAATATTTTTTTTTAAGTTTGATGCACAGATGCATCCCAGGGAAAATGCAGGAAAAGTTATCAGCAGATCCGGGTATTCAAATTGTCTAAGGAAGGCCCTGATAGTAACTGGGAAAGTGAGTCCTGCTGATAATACAGGCAGTCCTCGACTTACAACGGTTCATTTAGAGACCGTTCAAAGTTAACAATGGCACGGGAAAAAAGGGACTTATGAATATTATTCAGACTTAAGACTTTGCAGCATCCCCATGGTCATGTGATCAGTATTCCATCGCTTAGCAACCGACTCATATTTATGACGGTTGTAGTGTCCTGGGGACATTTGGGGCCATGACAAGCAAAGTCAATGGGGAAGGCAGAATCACTGAACCACCATGTTACTCACTTAGCAACTGCAGTGATTCACTTAACAATGGCAAGAAAGGTCGTAAAATGGAGCAAATCTCACTTTAACAAGGGTCTCGCTTAGCAACATTTTTTTTTTAGCTCAATTGCAGTCATATGTCGAGGACTAGACGTCTCTGTAGCTAGAATGGCTTATTTTATTTGTAAGTGGTTGAACATTTAAAATAAACACACTGTCCTGTGAAACAAAATTGGATTCCTGGCAGGAGAATTCTGGGAATTGAAGTCTACCCATCTTAAAGTTGAAGTCCACCCATCTTCAGTTCTGGGAGTTGAAGTCCGCTCATCTTAAAAGTCAATTTTGAGTTTGAATAACGTTTTCGAAGTTGTTCTGAAGGAGGAAAAACAAAACAAAAACCTCATGTCTTTATTTTGCATGACTTCGATGCCAGCCTTTGAGAAGCGACTCCTAGGGTAGAAAAACCGAAAGCAATCTCCTCCTTCCTCAGTAACCTTAAACTGTAGTCTTTAGCAACCCCACACCTCACGTCAAAATAATCCTTCACCGGGTTTTAATGAAAGCCCATCCTTTCCCATAGATCACCGTGACGGAGGAGATGACGGCTCCTGCTACGGCTTCGCAGGATGATGGAGGCCAAGAATGGGAGACGGAAGTGGGGGATGACTTCAGCCTCTTCTACGACAGCTACTCTGTGGATGGCCACATCGATTCGGACAGCAAGGTGTGAAGACTAAGATGGTGGACGTCTGAGACTTTTAGCCAGTGTTTCTCGACCTTGGCGAGTTGAAGATGGGTGGACTTCAACTCCCAGAACTCCCCAGTCAGCCATGCTGGCTAGGGAATTCTGGGAGTTGAAGTCCACCCATCTTCAACTCGCCAAAGTTCTGAAACACTTTATTAATCCCTTTAAGGCTCGTTCAAGGAGTGCAGGATGGTGCAATTTACTAAAAAAAAATATAATTAACCCCTTTTTCGCAGCTACCAGAATCCTGCTGTTGTAACCCAACCCAGGATGCTGAGGCTTCTCTTGGAGTTGGGAGGTGCCCTTTAAATTTCCCAGAATGCTGGTGTTAAAGGCATTGTAGAAGAATTAAAATGGTTCCCGTTGCCCATTGGGATAACTCATGCTTCCTCTCTAGTTAAACAAGGCCTTCCTTTATCTTGTGGTTTTTCACACAGCCAGATGTTCAGACTGGATTTGGTATTTTTGTCCGCCTATTGAGTCCTTCCCAAGGACCTAGGATAGGCAGATGTGGATGTTTGATGATGTTACAGATATCGTCGCTGGCTGTAAGCTCTTCATATTTATTATTATTATTATGAGATTTATATTGTGCCTTTCATGCCATTCCAGTTGGTGCATCCACCTCCTATTTTCCCCACAACAACAACAACTATGTGAAGTTGTTGGCTTGAGCGAAAGACACTGGCCCCAAATCGGCCAGCTGCCTTTTGTGCATCAGGGAATACAAGAAATCACGGCCTCCCAATTGTCAGGTTCCGATGTCTCACGTAAAGAAAAACCAGCAACACAGGTCGATGTGATAATGTCTATCTGGAAACACAGACCTGGCACAAAGCGACCAACCAGAAAGGAATGGCGGCACACATGAGGCAGCTCCGTACATAGCCCTCCAGGAATCAAAGTTTGTGCTACCGTGATTACTTCACCCCTTATATTGTGCTCCACCACCACCCCATGTTACACCCTTCCCCTCCCATTGATTGCTTATGCCAAAATGGCCGCCACAGTCCAGCCACACCCCCAGCCACCCATCCCGGCTTATCATGCCCTGCCTCTATCTTCCAGCTGCGATCTGACAATCAGCTGTTTTCCTGCGGTCCGACATTCAGCTGTTCCTCCATGAGCTGACAATCAGCTAGGTAAAGCCCGGGCTTCTGCTAGCGAGCCGGTAGCCCCGTGAATGCAGGATCCATGCAATACAGGACGCAGGCATGCATCTGGAACACCATCCTAGCTGGCGGCTCCTTCCTACCAGGAAGGCTGCCCGGTGTGGCTGTTGATGCGCATGCGTTCCAGCTGGCCACTCCTCCCCCACCCGAATGGTGGCCCCAGGCCATCTGGCGGTCCGGAGCTGACCCCAGTTTCTAGTCCAACACTTGAACTGATAGATCAAACTGTAGTAACAGCAATAGCACTTGTGGCATTTAATGAACGGATATTCCTTTAGGAAAACAGCTGGTTAAGTATACCTTCAGAATATTTATCAGGGAAAGCATATTCCAGATTTTCTTTGGCACTTACCTAGGAAGTTCCATCAAGATAAGAAGCCCTGATAGGAAGTCTGGTTGGAATTGAAAGCAGGACTTCCAATTTTAGGTTTTTTTTCCCCCTCCTCATCTTTTAATTACTTCATTTATTTTGATTATAGTCTGATGCAGATGTTACTGGAGAACATATGAGTGAGGAAGAGGAAGAAGAAGAAGAGGAGGAAGAAGAGGAAGAAGAGGAGGACGAAGATGAAGAAGATGAAGATGAAGACGATGAGGAAGAGTCGGGAAATATCTCTGATAGGGTGAGTTGACCCTCATCTTGATTGGATAAGGATTTATTCTCGGCGACCCCGCAGTTTATTTATTTGTAAGATTTCTGTTAATCACTTCATATAGTTCAGATCTGTTCGCTTTAATGCACAGAGGTTAATATTTTGATACGTTGCAGCCCATTTGGTTTAGAGCAGGGGTCGCCAACCTTTTGGACCTCAGGGACCACCAAACTCATAATTTTAGATCCCAGGGACCACTCACTGGTTCTGTGGCTGTAGCCTAATTTGTGGGTGTGGCTTGGTGGTACTGTGACTGGCTGGGCATGGCTTGTATGTAAATATTATAAATATTTGATTTTTTTATAAAAAAAGAGCAACTTTTACCCAAAATCAGGTAAAGCATGTAGGCAGATTGAGTTGCTCACAGCATCACAGATTCATTCAGAGATCTATCTATCTGCCATCAGCTAGCTCAGTCTATCACATAAAATTTGCTTGCAAGCAAACTCACAAAATTAACTCACAACACACCATGCATGTAAATATTGAATTTTTATTTTTTTAAAAAGAGCAACTTTTACCCAAAATCAGGCAAAGCAGGCAGATTGAGTTGCTCACAGAATCATTCAGTGATCTATCTATCTGCCATCGGCTAGCTCAGTCTCTCCAATTTGCTTGCCGTGAGTCTGCACTGAATTTGCTTGCAAGCAAAACTTCAGTCCTAAGAGAGGTTCGGCTGTGCTTAAAAGCAGAGCCAAAGATCTAAAGACTAGCTAGAAAGCAAGAAATCCAACCATTTTCTGCTTCCTAGCTAATCTAAATCTCCCGGCACAGCAGGGACCACCAAACTGATGGTCGGAAAAAGGAAAAATAGCAGGCAAGTTTGCCGGGTAAGGAGTGAGTGGGCGGGGAGGGTTCTCGCGGGCCATGTGGGCGGCGCAGCCTTGTGTTTCTGCGCAGCCTGGATTAATTGCTTTGGGGGGTTGTTCTGGGGGTGAGATTTCTCTGCGGCCCACCAAAATTTTCCCACGGCCCACTGGTTGGCAACCACTGGTTTAGAGGCCTCTTGTTTTACATTAGTGTTACAATTAGTTGCAGCATCTAATCCTGTCAATTGCTATTTGGTTTTACATTTACCATGTTTAGTTACAAACAGATAAGTATTGCTTTTGTTCTTCGTTGCGAAGTCGTGTCCGACCCATCGTGACCCCATGGACAACGTTCCTCCAGGCCTTCCTGTCCTCTACCATCTGCTGGAGTCCATCTAAGCTCACGCCGACTGCTTCAGTGACTCCATCCAGCCACCTCATTCGTCCCCTGTTCTTTCCACTAATTACGTCCCCTCTGCCGTCCCCTGTTCTGACCCAACCGGGTTCCCAAGGAGCAAAAATAGACAAAGGCAGCGGCTCCCACCTTTTAAGGTTTAATAACGAATTCTGTTCTGAAGGTTGCTTTCCACTAATTAGCTCCGACAAGAAAGAGCCTTGCCAAGTTGTTTGTCAAGGCTGCCAAAAACCCAGAGATAAGAACTAATTTACAACATTCTCCAAACACTGAACTAAGACGTCCACCAGTTGAGCTTAAGAGCTTCTTTGCTGTCTGCAAAGAACGCTTTTTCAAACCTGGCTTTTATCTTCTTGAGGGAAGGGCCATTACCTTGCAGCCTTACTCCCGAGTCGCCTGTGCCGCTGTAATTGTTCTTTCCTCCGAGCAATCCTTCGTGCACGTGCACTTGGCACAGGCTCCTCGGGAACCTCCTCGTCGCTGCTGCCAGCCCCCACAATCTCTGAAGGCAGCAGTCCACTCCCTGATGGTCCTGGCCCTTCATCAGGGTCCTCGCTCTCCTCAGCCATCCGCACCTGCTGCCAGCTAACCACAACATCCCCTTCTTCTGTCGCCCTCAATCTTTCCCAGCATTAGGCTCTTCTCCAGTGAGTCCTTCCTCCTCATTAGATGGCTAAAGTCTTTCAGTTTCATCAGAGCAGTCGGGGTTGATCTCCTCTAGGACTGACCGGATTGATCGCCTTGCAGTCCAAGAGACTCACAGGAGTCTTCTCCATAGTTCAAAGGCCTCAATTCTTTGGCGCTCAGCCTTTCTTACGATCCAACTTTCACAGCCATACATTGCAATTGGGAAAACCATAGCCTTGATTATTCGCACTTTTGTTGGCAGGGTGATGTCTCTGCTGATGATAGCAATAATAACAGCACTTAGACTTATATACCACTTCACAGTGCTTTTACAGCCCTCTCTAAAGTGCTTTTTAGTATGCTGTCTAGATTTGCCGTAGCTTTCCTCTCCAGGAGCAAGCATCTTTTAATTTCTTGGCTGCAGTCCCCATCTGCGGTGATAATAAAATCTGTCACTACCTTTATTTCTTCCCCATCAATTTGCCAGGAATTGAGAGGGCCGGATGCCATGATCTTAGTTTTCTTAATGTTGAGTTTCAAGCCAACTTTTGCATTCTCCTTCTTCAACGGAGATTCTTAGTCATCCAAGTCATGGTTGTCCCAAAGGTGGTTTTTTTCAAGAGCCACCTGGACTTTCTGGTTTTCCTTGAAGGTGTTTCACTTCTCATCCAACAAGCTTCTTCAGCTCTGAGTGGATGGAGGAGAATGGAAGGATTTATATTCCTCATGAGGGCAAAGATGAACCTCCAAGTGGTATCAACGACTCTCAGAAAGAATGCTAACGACCAGATGAATATAAATCTTTCCCATCCTCCACTATTCAGTCAGAACTGAAGAAGCTTCTTGGATGAGAAGCGAAATGCCTTCAAGGAAAAACAAAGTCCACTTGCCTTTTGAAAAAAAAAAAAAAAAGCACCTTTGAGATTGCTACTAAACTACCAATTTTGCACTCTGTGGGCCTGAAAGCACAAGACCTGTGTGCAACTTTCAGGCACCAGTTACCCACCTGTGATTTATTGTTCAGTCAAACGTACAGGTAGACCTCGGCTTACGACCACAGTTGTAAATGAAATTTCCGTCACAAAATGAAGTAGTCATTAAGTGAGTCACGCTTGACTTTACACCCATTTTGGCTGCATGGTTAAGCGAATCACTACACCGTTAAGTGAATCACATGGTCAACCTGGCTTCCCCTGCTGTCTTTACTTGTTGGAACCCCATGCCAGGGTCATAAATGATGATCCTAGAGCAGTGGTGGCTAACCTTTTTGGGATCCTGTGCCAAAAATTGTGCGGGCGCTTGCACGCTTGCGCTCACATGCCAGCACCCAGAAGGCAATGCACGCCCCCCCCCATGCCCCCTATGTATGCATGCACAATTCTCACCCAGCCCCGACGCCCCCTTACCTGCACTGTACCTCACAGCTGATTTTTGGCAGGTTTGACGCCTTTTTCAACCTCCCAAAGGCTTGAGGAAGGCCTCTGCAGGCTTTGCAGGCCGAAAAGTAGCCCTGTTTCGTCACTTCCAGTATTTTAGGAAAAACAGGAAGTGATGAAACTGGGCTACTTTTCGGCCTGCAAAGCCTGCAGAAGCCTTCTTCAAGCCTTTGGGAGGTTGAAAAAGGCCTCAAAGTGGCCGAAAAACAGCTGTGAGGCGCACGCATGTGCAGTGAGGTAAGTTTGCCTGCAGCTCACGTGCCAGCACAAATGGCTGTGCGTGCCACCTGTAGCACGCATGCCATAGGTTCCCCATCACGGTCCTAGAGCACTGCAACTGTCATATAAATACACGCTGGTTGCCAAGCAACCCATTTTGGTCGTGTGACCTCGAGGGCCCTGTGACAGTCGTAAGCGCAAGGACCAGTCAGAAGTCATTTTTTCAGCACCATCACAACTTTGGTTCTCAAATGAATGGTCATAAGTCGAGGACTGCCTGTCCTTCTAACAGGCTTGTGCAGGTGGCCCTCAACTTACAACAGTTCATTTAGTGACTACTCAAGGTTGCAACGGAGCTGAAAAAAATGGGGACATGACCAGTTTTCACACTTAACGACCGTCGCAGCGTTCCCTCATGGTCACGTTCTCAAAAGTCAGATGTTTGGCAACTGACTCATGTTTATGACGTATTGCAGTGTCCAGGGGACATGGGGGGGGTGTCCCGTTTTGCGACTCTTCTGACCAGCAAAGTCAATGAGGAAATCCAGATTCACTTAACAACCATGTTACTGACTTAACATATCCAGTGCTTCACTTAACAACCGTGGCAGGAAAAGTCGTAAAATGGGGCAAAACTCACTTAACAAATGTTTCATCTAGCAGCAGAAATTTTGGGCTCCGTTGTGGTCGTAACCCGAGGTCTGCCTGTAGTAGATGAGGCTCTGTACCCATTTAAGGCCAAGATGCATAGAGTAGCCATCTGCATGTAGACTCGTTCCAGATTCCTGGTCATCATTCTCGGGGGGCTCTTCTGTTTTTCTTACCCTCTAGAGCACTGCCTCCAGCTCCAAACGTAAAGCCAGGAAGCGGTGGCGGCACGACAGTCCGTGGATCAAACCATCCCGAAAACGGAAGCGCAAAGAGCCGCATCCCAAGGAAAACAAAGGTGATTTTCTCTCTCAAGGCAACCAAATCAGGAATGCAAAAACGTTTGTTTGTTTGTTTGTTTATCCCTTTGCAATCCTAAATCTACATTATTATTTTTTAGTTTATAATACAAAATACAAAAAAAAAAAAAATAGTGGAAAAAATAGGGGAGGGAGAAGAGGAAGGAAAAGGGTAGAAAAGAAAGGAAAAAAGAAAAAAAAATGCATTGACCACCCAATCCCTTCGGTGCAGTACAGAGGTGGATATTCAGCAGGTTCTGACCAGTTCTGGAGAACCAGTAGCGGAAATTTGGAGTAGTTCGGAGAACCGGCAAATACCACCTCTGACTGGAGAGTTTACAGTCTCCTTTCCCTGCCACACCCACCAAGCCACACCCACAGAACTGGTAGTAAAAAAAAATTGAATCCCACCACTGCTCCCCACCCCACTAACCTGCTTTCCAGCTCCGTTTTTCTGTTCAGGGCAACAAAAGAAAACCCAGCCAATCAGCTGGGACTCGGGAGGCAGAGAATAGATGGGGGCGGGGCCAGTCAGAGGTGGTATTTGCCGGTTCTCTGAACTACTCAAAGTTTCCACTACCGGTTCCGGTCAGAACCTGTTGAATACCCACCCCTGAAGTCAAGGACTACCTGTAACCAGGACCTTGAATTGTACCCAGAGTCCAAATAGTAAAGCTTGCAAAAAGTACACAGGGACCAGGGCTTGTATCAAGTGCACCCTTAACTACTCACACCACTGCACTCTGAACCAGCTGTACAGGCAGTCCTCGGCTTATGACCACAATTGAGCCCCAAATATCTGTGGTGGTATTGAGACATTTTGCTAAGTGAGCTTTGCCCCATTTTACAACCTCTCTCTTGCCACAGCTGTTAAGTGAATCACTGTGGTTGTTAAGCTGGTTACATGGTTATTTAGTGAACCTGGCTTCCCCGTGGACTTTTCCTGTCAGAAGGCCACAAAAGGTGATCCTATGATCCCAGGGCATTACAACTGTCATAAATACATGCCAGTTGCCAAACATCTGAATGTTGATCACTTGACCATGGGGATGCAGAAAGGGTTGTAAGTGTGAAAAATGGTCATAAGTCACTTTTTTCAGGGCCGTCGTAACTTTCAACCGTCACTAAACGAATGGTTGTAAGTCAAGGAATATCTGTAGTACAGGTAGTCCTCGACTTACGACCATAATTGAGTCCAACTGAGTTGCTGAGTGAAACACGTGTTTGCCCCGTCTTATGACCTTCCTTGCCGTCGTTGTTGAGGGAATCACTGCAGTTGTTAGCCTAGTATCACAGTTGTTAAGTGGATCTGGCTTCCCCCATGGACTTTTCCTGTCAGACAGTCTCAAAAGGGGATCACGTGACCCTGGGACATGTGACTGACCCATGCTGCAACGGTTGTAAGTGTGAAAAACGGTCGTAAGTCGCTTTTTTTCAGGGCTGCTGTAACTTTGAAATGGTCGCTAAATGAAATGTCGTAAGCTGAGGGCTACCTGTAGCTGTTGGCCTGATCTGAAAATATTTAGGAGGTTACCAAGTCTGAAGGGGCTGCTAGTTTCATTCAGAACCTCCAGAGGAGAAGGCCCTCAAAATCGGAATTACTTAATGGAAAGAAATCAACGGGCATCTGATGGATGTACTTTTTCCTTACTGGAGACATTTTCTTTCTCCATTTCCTTCCTTAGGTCTGAATGGCGACCCGTCAGCCACCCAGAGCGAGTACACGGAGGTGCCTCTTGGCTGCCTGGAGCTGCCCAATGAGGGGGCCCTGTCCCCCAACAATGCCGGTGTGTGCCCACATCCGTCCCTCCTCTTCCTTTGGAGCAATGGGTTCAAGAATTCAAGCCCCGTTGTCTTGGGGGGAGGTGGCGTAGCTTGAAAGTCTCAAGTGTAGAACAGATATTAACAGATAACCAGAGTTGGAAGGGACCTTGTAGGTCATCTAGTCCAACCCCCTCCCTGCCCAAGCAGGAGACCCTACACCATTTCTTACAGATAGGAGCCCAATCTCTTCTTGAAAGGTTTGTGGATATCTTAGTTTCCTTTTTTAAAGGGGAGAATTGTTCACAGCTTTCACTGTACTGTGCAGGTGAGAAATGTGGACTATAAAAAGAAAAGCTATCAAGGCATATCTGACTATATGCGGAGCAGAGGAAAGGGGTACCTTTTGAACATCGCCTCCGTTAAATAATCTCTTTTTTTTTTTTTAACAACGTGGGCTTCCTCCATTGCAACCTCAACAGCAAATCGTTTGTGAATCATTTGTGGCTCATCATTTTTGGACCCATAAGTTGTGCAGAGCCTGCAAGCTCAGGGGAAGGAGCATTGTTGAGAAGGAGGGTGTTGATTTAAGACCCAGAGTTGTGCGATGGGAAGTTGCAGCCAGAGCAGTAGGTGAAGAGTTCAGGTGGCGCAGTGGTCAGAGTGCAGTATTGCAGGCAAACTTTGTCCATAGCATGGAGTTCGATCCTGCCCGGCTCAAGGTTGACTCAGCCTTCTATCCTTTCAAGTTTGATAAAATGAGGGCCCAGGTTGTTGGGGGAAATAGGCTGACTCAGTAAACTTCATTAGAGAGGGCTGTAAAGCACTGTGAAGCAGCATATTGACTCGGCCTTCTATCCTTCTGGGGTGGGTAAAACAAGGATCCAGGTTGTTGAGGGCAATAATGCAAATAATGCTTATATTGTAAACCTCCCAGAAAGTGCTGTAAAACATTATGAAGTGGAATATAAGCCTAAATACTCTTGCTAGTGTAGTGCCTTCATATGCTGCAGAACAATGAATTTGTCTTAAGCGGCCACGTGAAAAACTGAGACAGTTGTGGAAGGCTGAACCAATAAGATGTGAAAAAGTGTAGGCATGCATGCATGCACTTGCATATGTAAACTTGAAAAAAAATAGTCACCCATTTGGGTCAGACAGGGATAGCCAAAGGGCCAGATGTGGTCTGGGGGCCGCTCAGGCCTTGTTGTGGTTAGCCGGCAGCAATGAGGAGGAGGTTCCCAAGGAGCCTGTGCTAAGTGCGAGTGAGCGCAGGATGATTCATAGAAGAGCAACACAGGCGATTTGGGAATAAGAATGCTAATTAATGCCCCCCCACCCTCCAGGGAATATAAGCCTGGTTTCAAAGGGTTTTGTTCTGTGGAAGGCAAAAACTCTCTAAGAACTCAACATTGTGTGTGGAGACTCCAGCTTATCTGAAGAATTCTGTCAAGGCTTTTCTGGTTGGACTAATTGGCTTCAAGCCATCTTTTATCTACGAAGAAGTTGTTTGCAGATTAAAGTTGTGAAAGTTTAAGTTACTGAGTTTGTCTGTGTTTGCTCCCTGGGAACTCGGTTGGGTCAGAACAGATCTGCTGTAGAAGTTTCCTCTCCAATTGCCAGTGTTGAAGAATAGTTGCATTAGGGTTTGTACATGGAGAGGCTGCCATCTTCTCTTCAAACTCAAGCCACAAGCGTCATAATTTAGAGCAGGGGTTTCCAACCTTAGCCACTTCATGATTTGTGGACTTCAACTCCCAGAATTCCTCAGCCAGCTGGCATCATGCTCCTCAGATCATGGCTGGCTGAGGAATTCTGAGAGTTGAGGTCCACAACTCGTAAAGTAGGCCAAAGTAGGAGACCCCGATTTAGAGCATCTAATAAACTTTGGGATGCCCAATTGATAGAGCTCGACCTGGACGGGCAAAGAACATGGACCTGCATGGCTGACAAGTACGCTTTTTGAGGAGACACATCATCTCCTTCTCCTCTTTCCCAGGTGTGTCTAATGAGACAAGTTCGCTGGAAACCGAACGCTTTGAGGAACTTCCGTTGTGTTCTTGCCGCATGGAAGCCCCAACCATTGAGCGGCTTAGCCAGCAGGCTGGAAATCAGTGCATGGCAACGGAGAGCGCTGATGGGGAGGTAAGCATGGCTAGGGAATTGGGAAGGAAGAGGCTCCAGGTGGCTTTGCTGAAGCCATTTTGCCCTGAAGATTTTTTAAGTCAAATCATTCATTGCAGCCCCCCCGTTGCTTCTAAATAATGATAAATGTCAGCATTCTAGAAAACCAAAAATGTCAGAACCTGTCAGATAATAAGGATTCTGTCCAATACAAATAGCCCTCAGCCCAGTTTTATAAGATGATCTTTGACATTAAGTTTTAGCTGAAGATGGCAAGCTTGACATCTGAATGAAATGGGTCTTCTTTTGCTCGGCTAAGTGCCTTCTGCTATCTGAAACAAAATAGCTTAGGCCCCAATAGTGTTTCTCAATCTGAGGGGTTTTAAGATATGTTTTAACTTCAGGGGTTTTAACTTCAACTCCCAGAATTCCCTAGCCAAGCATGGTTGACTGAGGAATTCTGGGAGTTGAAGTCCATACATCTTAAAGTCACCAAGGTTGAAACATTATTACTGTCAGGACTCTTAACAAATCCACCCCCATTCAAATCATAAGTCTCTAGCCGCATCTCAGAGAAAAGAAAATTGATTTATTAGAAGTGGCCATGTTGGTGTTAGCTGGATGCAGCCGATATTAAAATACATCGTTAATTTCCCCCTTGACCCTGGTCTTTCCCCCCACCCTCTGGATGTATATTCTCCAATGGGACACATCCATCGCCAAGAGTCATCAATCATGCTCTCCAGTAATTTTCTTGCGCTCCGATAACTTTGGGCTGCCAGGTTGATTATCTAGACACTTAAGGAATGCACTCCCTTTTTCTGGCAGCTAAAAAAAGGAGTATCTTTTTAGTTGACATTCAGCTCCCTTCACTTCTGGAAGTCACCTTCAAATTACCCTAATAAATGACCTCAGTGGGACCTGGCCCACAAAAAGGTGGCGACAGCTTCTCCTTTCTGCCTTTACAGCTAAATGGCTGCAGCAGCAGCATCTTGAAGCAAGAAACGATGCGTCCCTCCAGCCGGGTTCCCCTCATGGTCCTGTGTGAAACCCATCGCGCCCGGATGGTGAAGCATCACTGCTGCCCTGGATGTGGCTACTTCTGCACGGCGGTGAGGAACGGAAATCGGCAGGCGTGTGGGGACCTGATAATGGGGTGAGAGGGTCACCATCCACCCTCTGGGGATATATTGAGAGGAAGAGCACAGTCCTAAGACTGTCTCTACCTGAATGAATCCATTGGTGGCCATTTTGAGCCAAGGCCTCAAGGTCAACTAGAAGAAAGCCTGGCCACATTAATCAGGAAAGCAGAGAGGACCAGGCGGCTTCAGTTACATCTAGGCCTGGCCTTCCTGGACAATTTGGCTGCTTGCTGATGGCAAAGGTTGGGTTTTCATATCTTCTCTTCCTGAAGATTCAACTCTGTCATTTCTAGTAAGCTTGGCTGTCAATTCCAATGTTGGCTATCCAGTTAACCTTCCAAATGTTTGGGAAATTACAATCCCCAACCGTCTTGGCGAGCTTGGACAGAGGAGGAACCCTAGGATTTGTTTGCTGAGCGCTAATATACACAAGGTGTGGCCAGTCCATCAGATTCCTGACGGCTGTTTTCCTTCTTCTCAGGGCACCTTTCTGGAGTGCCACCCGGACTTCCGTGTGGCTCACCGCTTCCACAAGGCCTGCGTTTCCCAACTCAACGGCATGATCTTCTGTCCACATTGTGGAGAAGATGCTTCGGAGGCCCAGGAGATCACCATAGCCAAGGCGGACACCTCCACGCCTGTCCCCATCCCACCGTCGCATAGCCACAGCGCTTCCGAGTCCACTGGCCGTGCTGACACCACCCAACCCAGGTGAGAGTAGGCTGCATCTGGCAGGGATCCCAATTCCTGGGTTTTCAGAAAATCGATACATATAAAAGCGAAATACCACTCACGCATCATCACAAAATCTCCAGAACTGTAAAGCCTACAAACTTGAAATTTGGCATGTATGTTCCTCTTGGCTTCTAGGTGCTCACTAAGAAAGGATTTTTCGAAACGACCATCAGAGCATTAGTATTTCCTATATTATTATTATTAACACGCTCTGATGCTAAGGAGTTCTACTCCCCCTGCCCACCTGAAAAGAAATCTATTCCAAATGCAAAACACAAGCAGAGGAGAGAAGTTTCAGTTTTCACAGTACCAAGCAGCTTTAGTACAGAACAGTGGAGCTAAACCACGCCCAGGATCCTTGCTGTCTCCTTGCTCACACAGCAAAAACTTTCAGTTTCCAAACAGCCCTCAACTCTCACATACTGACAGGAAGCTAGCCAGATGAATGCCGATGGATGCTGGTGGGCAGAGGCAGGATTTTTCTCTCCTTATTTTCCTCCCTAAAAACTAAGTCTGACCGCATAGTTTTGTAGTGAAGCACGAGTATCCGGCTATTTAAAAGGATATGTATTTTTTTATTTATAAATGCAATCTTTTTAGTTCATGCCAGAGGTCTTCTCTAGTATTACTCTCAAGCTGTAAAATGGGTGGGGAATTATGGCCCTTTTATGACTTGTGGACTTCAACTCCCAGAATTCCTGAGCCAGCCATCCTGAGGGATTCTGGGAGTTGAGTTCGTGCTGGCTCAGAAATTCTGAGAGTTGAAGTCCACAGGTCATAAAGGGGCCATTGATGCCTATCTCTGCTGGACTCCTCCAAAGGACACAGAATTGACCAAATATTTTTAAATCTTCCAACTTTGGGCACTGTCTGTGGCGAAAGCAGTTTCTCCTTTCCTGTCCCTAAATCCCATAAAAGAAAAGTGGCACTGCTAGAACTCGCAGGCGGCAAAAGGGCCACATTTGAGCAAAGCTTAGGAGGGTTGATGTAAACTC
The DNA here is from genome assembly GCF_900518725.1 of Notechis scutatus. The sequence goes on along the minus strand of NW_020716976.1, from coordinate 400,144 downwards.
CAAAGTTCCTCCATTCCACCGTTCTCCACAAATATGCACCCAAAAGTTTTCTAAGGTTTTCAGCCTCACTCCTTTCCAGTGACATCCTGTTAGCCCTCTGAAGTCGGCCAGATCAAGAAACAGATCCCCAAGATATACTAGAATTCTTCTCCAAAGCACTTGAGGACAGGACAAGAAGCAATCAATGGATGGAAACTAACCAAGGAGAGAAGCAACCTAGAACTAAGGTGAAATTTCCCAACAATGAGAACGATTAATCAGTGGAACAATTTACCTCAAGAAGTTGTGAATGCTCCAACACTGGAAGTTTTTAAGAAGATGTTGCATAACCATTTGTCTGAAGTGGTGTAGGGTCTCCTGTCTGAATAGGGGGTTGGACTAGAAGACCTCCAAGGTCCCTTCCAACTCTGTTATTCTATTCTTTTTTGTGTGTGAAAATTTTATTTGGGGTTTCACACAAAAAACATAATACAAATAGAATATCTTTTTTTGAAAATAGCATGGTCCCGGGTTACACTTCTTCATACAGACACAAATTCAATTTCATGCTCATTCTTGTGTTCTATTCCATATCAGTTATTCTATTCTACTCTACTTTACTCTACTCTACCTAATTGATCTAAGCCAGTGTTTCTCAGTCTAGCAGGCTTAAGAGGTGTGGACTTCAATTCCCAGAATTCTCCAGCCAGCCATGCTGGGATTCTGGGAATTGAAGTCCATACCTCTTAAAAACTCGTTGAGGTTGAGGAACATCGATTTCGGCTATAATCACAGAATCTGGAAACCTCCCAGCATTTCTCTTTTCCTTCCTCTTATACCAAAGAAAATCAAGGCAGGACCATCATGAGTTTTTTTCTTTCACATTTTCCTGATTTTCTAGACTTAAGTTCCATGTTTTTTCCTACTGGTTACCACTGGTTGTATTCTTCTGTATGTCGTTGTGTTATTTGTACAGCTTGCGACGACGCAAAACTGATGAACTGTGTCTTGTCACAACACCAAAGGGGACACGAAGGTTAATTATCAGGCACAAGGAAACAGAACGACACTGTGACCTGATCAGAGTTGCTTCTCTTTATTGTTGCTTGCCTGTTTAGAAGAATTTTGCCAGGCTGACTGCATTCTGTTGGGAACAGCCTTCAGGTGTTTTAGAGGAGGGGTGTCAAACGCCCAGGCTAATGCCGGAATGTTAACTTCTAATAAATCCTTTTTAGCTTTGGGAGTGTGGCTTGAGGCTCATGATTTAATTGGAGTAACTGCTGGAATCCTGACACTCGATTACATTGAGGGCCGCATTAGGGTTGTGTTTGACCACCATGGGTGGGGAGGGGACTGGAGTGGGCGTGGCCAGGGTGAGCCAACTCGACGTCACTTGTCTCGGGGGTGCCTGTGGTGGCCCAAGCGCTCTGCCGGTGAAAACTGGCTCCCAAGCTCCATTTCCAGCTGCGATGGCCTCCTGCAACTCTCTGCCAGCAAAGGGTCGGGGGGTGGGGGGGCATGTAGGCCAGTCTTTCACTGTTTCCAGGGCAGCCCCACAGCCTGAATCCGGCCTTCGGGCCTTGAGTTTGACACCCCTGCCTTAGAGGGAATCAGATCTCGGTCACTTGCACAACTGCAGGGATTCCAAGCTCACCAGTCTCTTCCCACTTCACACTCTAGCTGTAAATTCCACCACATACAGGTGGCCCTCGACTCACTTAGTTCATTTAGTGACTGTTCAAAAGTAAAAACGGCATTGAAAAAAGTGAGCCAGGACCGTTTTTTGACACTTAACGACTGTTGTAGCCTCCCCGTAATCCCGCAATCAAAATTTGGACTCTTGGCAATTGGCTCATATTTACGACGGTTGCCGTGTCCCAAGGTCACGCGATCCCCTTTTGTGACCTTCTGACAAGCAAAGTCAATGGGGAAGCCGGATTCACTTCACACCCACGTTACTAACTTAACCACGGTAGCTTAACAACCGTGGCAAAGAAAAATCGTAAAATGAGATGAAACTCACTCACCCGTCTTGCTTAACAGAAATTTGTGACGCAGTTGTGGTCATTCTTGTCAGGGCTCCAATAGTTACCCCCATTTAAATCATGAGTCTCTAGCCAAACTTCCAAAGCTTAAAGAAGATTTATTAGGAGTAAACATGCCAGCGCTGCCTGGGTGTAGCCGACTCTGAGACACATCATTCATTGTCACCCTTGACCCTGGTTTTTCCCCCACCCCCTGGGTGTATCATAATTCATATTCTCCAATGGGACACATCCATAGCCAAGAGTCATCCAGCATGCTCTCCAGTTAGAATTTTATGCGGCAGAAACTTCAGTCACCTAGAAACTATCTTTAAAAACATTTATGGAATGCAAGCTGCCCACTTCTCCCCTCTTCTTTTCTGTTGGCAACTCTAAAAAGACCATAGAAATATGAGTTGACACCTGTACTTACGACGTTATGATTTCTTAGCTTGGAATCTTTCTTACTGGCTCTGTTTGGCCTTCTTCCCTCAGTGCTCGGATGCGTGGGGGCTCAGGTGTTGAACACCCGCCAAATGATACGGCGGGCTTCGGTGGCCCAGGTATTGATAGCGCGGGACCACGGCTGACTCTTCCTAACGGAGCTGTGCTTTCAGCACAAGGATTGCCAGTGGGGGCTGGAAGGGAGCAGCTAGAGCGAGCCCTGGTGGTACAGGAATCCGAAAGGTAAGCAAGCCACTGTTCTCACCCTCTCTGCCTTGATTTTAAGACCAGGATTATCATTAGCATTATTCCGGCAAACATTCGTTGTTTGATAGCAGAGGTCCGGCCTCGGCAACAAAGCAAAGTGAGAACGCTTAAATGGGTGCCGAGTTGCCATGGTTTTCCCCTTCTGCCCTGTCTCTTGCCTTCCAGTTTGTCTTTCTCTCCAGGCTTCATTGGCCTTATTTCTCTTTGATTCGTCTCTCCTCTATCGCTCCCAGGCGCAAGAAGCTGCGATTTCATCCGCGTCAGCTCTACCTCTCCGTTAAGCAAGGGGAACTGCAGAAAGTGGTCCTGATGTTGTGTAAGTTGCCTTACCCACTTCCCTGCTGGAATGGGGAATGGGGAGACCGGGGATAGGAATAAGGGCAGGGGTGAGCTGCTAGGGGTTCTCCTAGCTAAGACTGTGCAGGGCTCGGAGAGCTCCCAGTAACCTCAGAAAGACAAGCAGCAAGGGAAAGCTCTTAATAGGCTTAATTGAACTTCTGGGCATTCAGCCAAGAACATTTCACACCTCGTAAAAGTGTGTAAGAGCCATTGAGAAAATCAGATAACATAGCCACCAGCCTCCGAGGGGATTAATTCCCAAATAAGAAGAATCACCTAACTCACCAGAAACTACACTAAGACTCCAAGATCCCTCTCTCAGTCACTGCTATTAAGCCTTGTTTCACCCAGACTTTTATTTAAGTATTAAATGCACAAAATAATAAACAACTTTTTGGTATATATCTTTTTTTAGGTAGTTAGGGCAAAGAAGCGACATCGAGTTGGCCACACCCACCCAGTCACATGACCACCTAGCCATGCCCACCCAGTCACATGACCACCCAGCCACGCCCACCCAGCCAATCATTAGGGCAGAGAGCCCCTTGCTAAAAAATGTGAAGCCCACCCCTGAATAAGGGCTTTCTATTGGGTTTCCTCAGTGTTTTTCAAATTTACTAACTTTAAGATTGTCTGTCCCAAAGGTGCTTTTCCAAGAGGCAGCTGGACTTTCGGGTTTTTCTTTGAAGACGTTTCACTTTGCATCCAAGATGCTTCTTCAGCTCTGAAGAATGAATCAATGAAGAAGAAGCTCCTTGGATGAGAAGCGAAACGTCTTCAAAGAAAAAAACCAGAAACTCCAGTTGCCTCTTGGAAAAAAAGCATCTTTGGGACAACCATGACCTGGATGATTGAGAATCTCCATAGACATTTAAGATGTCTCTAGACTTCAACTCCCAGAATTCCCCAGCCAGCCATCAAGAGTTGGTAAAAGAAAGGTTTCTTTCAGTATTTCCTTAGGGGGTTGAAATGTACCATTTTATTTTCATGAATCTAGCCAATTGGGACAATTGTTTATTCTCTTTTCCTTTTTAGTTGTCACTTATCTTCTCTCTCTCTTTTTTTCCCCCTCAGTAGACAGCTTAGACCCCAATTTCCAGACTGAGCAACAAAGTAAGCGTTTCCCACTGCATGCTGCAGCACAGAAGGGCTACATGGAAATCTGCCATGTTTTGCTTCAGGTTTGTCTGTGTGTAAATAAACCCGGGCCTCTGGGATCTACTGGGTTTCCTTTTTTCCTTGGTTTGTCCTGGGCTTGACTTTTAGAGCTGGCAACACCAGCCCCTGAGCAAGAAGTAAATAAATATCCTTCACCAACTTATTGAGTTGAAGGAGGTAAACCCCCATTCAGCAGTTTAAACATTGCAGGCAAATTTGACAGTAAAAAGAAATATATACTATCTCCTTGAATCATCTCACTCCTTTTCCAGTTATAGTATTCTACTCTATAAAATACATTGCACCGGTTTGCTGCTGTTTGGAAATTCTGCAGCCGGTTTTGAGAAAGGGCAGTTCAGATTTACGTGCAACCCACATGTAGATTTGAATGTGCAGGTAGTCTTCAACTTACGATCACAATTGAGCCCCAGATTTCTGTTGTTAAGTGAGACAGCTCCACCTGAACCTCTTCCTCACTTGCTCCTGATTTTAACCTCTGTGTGGAAGTTCTACAGCGTCCTCGACTTACGACCACAATGGAGCCCAAAATTGATGTTGCTAGTGAGACATTTGTTAAGTAAATTTTACGACCTTCCTTGCCGCAGTTGTTAAGTGAATCACTGCCATTGTTAACAATCACACGGTGGTTAAGTGAATCTGGCATCCTTACTGACTTTGCTTGCCAGGCGGTCGCAACAGGGGATCACATGACCCCGGGACACAACAACCCGTCATAAGTATGAGTCGGTTGCCAAGCGTCTGAATTTTAATCACATGACCCTGGGGGATGCTGCAATGATCATAAGGGTGAAAAACGGACCTGTCACTTTTTTTCCAGCGCCGTTGTAACTTTGAACAGTCACTAAATGAACTTCTGGAAAGAGGAAGGGATGGAAAGGTTAAAGGAGGGAAATACACAGTTCTGGGTTTGCTGAGAGCGAGAGAGCAGAGGTGTTGAATATTCAGTATATTAAATATAGAATAGAATTCTTTATTGGCCAAATGGGATTGGACACACAAGGAATTCGTCTTGGTGTAAATACTTTCAGTGTACATAAAAGAAAAGATACATTCGTCAGGAGTCAAGAATCATAAGGTATGACACTTCATGATAGTCATAGGGTACAATAAGCAATCAAACCATCAAATCAAATTGGCACAGAATAGTCCTTGCTGAACAACTGCAATTGTTCTGGTTGCTGACACAGTCACTAAGCAAACCAGTGATAGAGAGAGTGACAAAGATGCTGTAACATCCTACAGTCTCACTCAGATTAAAGTTCTCTTGGATGGTATCCTGTTTTGTTTGGTGGGGGGGTTGCTGCTTTTTTGCCCCTTAAACAAATGGTCACTTCCTGGGGTACTTTTCTATGCCTTCCAGCCGGCGGTGGGTTGCAAAGTGGTTTACCACTGGTTCAGTGGGCGCGCAAGCACACTTTGCATGCGTCGCATGCACCAAACGCACGCTTTGCATGTGCACAGAGGCTTTCCTACTCACCTCCTGCAATCCTGCACGCTCCCTGTGTCTTCCAACAGCTGACGCGCGGCAATCTGCTGTGCCGCGCAAAGCAGCTGCGCTTCAAAAGCAGGAAATAAAGGTCAGTATGGGAGCCTGAGCAGGCGGGCCCAGCAGCCGATCGCCTGAGAGAAACGGTTCTGACTCAGCTGATCTTCGGCGCTACCAGCTCGGCAGAACCGGTAACATCCCACCTCTGCTTCCAACCCTTTCCTAAAATGTGCTAATTAACAAGCTCAGCTCTGGGACCTTATAATTAGTTCATTAGAACCTTCCTGGCGGTCTCTCAGCTGCTGCTGAAACTGACCAGACCTTAATCAGTTTCGCACTGAAGATTTTTGTTGTCCTAAATACAGGCACTGGTGGAAAAATTATTCTTCCTTAACGCGAGAATTGCAAACTGTTACTATCCAAGGCAGTCACTAAACTAGGATTTCCTATGTATCCAGTTGAACAAGTCAACAAATCAATTAATAATAAATCATAAATATTTCCTCCGGCAGGCTGGAGCCAACATAAATACGGTGGACAAGTTGCGTCGAACCCCTTTAATGGAAGCGGTTGCAAACAACCATGTGGAGCTCGCACGTTACTTGGTGAAGAGGGGAGGTTGTGTGTACACAAAGGTTAGGAGATAAATGATTTTAGAAATGATCTTTTGGTGGAAGGAGGGCTGTATAGAAGGGAATTGAGGGGGAGGGGGTATTTTATTTCTTAATGGGGGTCAGTGCAAGATTTTTTTCTTCTGGAAAAGTCCTTAATGTGACAAGAAGAAATTGTATGTGTTCAGTTGTTTTGGTACACTGTGGTTTTATTTCTATGTGTCTTGCTGCTTTTAAAAGAATGAGAGTCTTCAACATAATGTATACAAAGTAGCTGATTGTATCATTTCTTTGCAATGTGTGCTATGTTTGAAAAAAATCATAGTTTGGTGGAGGAACAAATGTGTGTGCCTTAACCGGCTTGCGCTCTATTGAAATAATTTCTCCTCAAAAACTTGACGTTCACCTCAAAAATGCTTTTTTTTTTTCATCTTTTTTTGTAACAAAACAGTATTTAATCTTAAGAAAATCAAACATAGAAACTAAGAAAGGAAAATTTTAAAAAACCAAACCTATCTTATATTTTAATCAATAGCCACTGGTTCACCACTGAAACTTCGACAATATTTCCCTCATCTTGGCAACTTTAAGATGTGTGAATTTCAACTCGCAGAATTCCCCCGGCAAGCATGGGAATTGGAGTCCACACATCCTAAAGTTGCCAAAGATTGAGAAATGGTGAAATAAACAGCATAATATATTATTGTAAGATATCACAGGATTGATTTCTGCAATAGTAACCTATATTGCTACATCCTTTGGTAGAAAATACTAACTTTTCCAAAACAACCGCACATTTCCAACATCCTGGATTAACAATACTGTTCCAGGTGGTTTAATAGAATAACTCAGTGATGGGGTTAAACCTTTATATTTAGGCTTGGTTTGTTTCAACCATAGTTTGTTGAGCCTATCAAAAATGGGCTAGATTGCACATAATACCAAGCCATTGGGTGCAAACCATATTGACTAGGTTTATAAAAGGTCCTGAGCTAAAGCCAAAAAAAATCACACAAAAATTAGTGTAACGCACGAATCCAAACTTGTAAAGGCTGCTTCTTGTGGGACTAGAGTTCGGGATTCCATCATTGTGTTATGAGAATGATAAAAGTAGGGCGGGAGTCACTTCGGGGAGTGGAAGTGCCTACATGCAACTTAAATTAATGGTGTTTCGTCCTCCTTTTGTTACTGCCAAAAGGAGGATGATGGATCTACCTGTCTTCATCATGCTGCCAAGAATGGAAATGTGGAAATGGTCAGCCTGCTCCTTTCCACGGGACAGGTGGATGTCAATGCCCAGGTAAGTGAGGAGGCTGGTTTCCCTTGGTTGCTGACAGTGGCTACAAGCTTCACCCAGCTCTCCCTGGACCCTCACACAATACTTGTTTTTCCTGTTCCTTGTTTAGGATAATGGAGGTTGGACCCCCATTATCTGGGCTGCCGAGCATAAGCACATTGAAGTGATCCGTATGTTGCTCACCCGAGGAGCTGACGTCACCTTGACTGACAACGTACGTGAGTTTGGGTTTCCTGGGGAAGCACCAGGTTTTGCGAAGTTGAGTTAAAACAGAGACGAGTGAGATTTGTTCCCGGGAGCCCGAACTGTAGCCCGGGGGATGGGTGGGATATCTGGTTGGATTTATCTGCAAAACAGAATGGACAAGGTTGGTTTGTCCAGGGATCTCCAACCTTGACAAGTTTAAGACTTGTGGACTTCAACTCCCAGAATTTCCAGCCAGCCACAGTTGGTCCACAAGTCTTAAAGTTGCCAAGTGTCAGTGCTGCTTCTGTTCAATCCCTAGGAAAGGGAAACCCTCGACTCCATGAAAAGTAGAGAAAAGGTACTTTTACTAGTAAGGAGCTGAACACAGCTAAGTCAGACAAGATCTGAAGCAAAAAAACGCCCCAAGTACCAAATTGAAACAAACCCTAGAGGTATCAAACTCACATCGTCACAGAAGCGTCACGTGACGTATCAGGACTTTTTCCCCCTTCGCTAAACCGGGCGTGGGCAGTGTGTGACGCATCCAGCCCGTGGGCTGGGAGTTTGACAGCCCTGTCTTAGCTATACCCCTCCCCCTTGTAGCCAGGCAACCAGAGTTCAATCATCGGCCAAGAAGATGTTTTGGGAAAGGCTCTGATTCAGGTGCGCTGTTCCTCCCTTCTGCATACCGAAGCTAGGGCAGCTGTCCTTGTGAGGATGGCAAACAAAATCCAAGCTGGCAGCTTTATCGCTTCTGGAAAATTTCCACTTGCACCTTCCTGCATGCTTCCTCCTCTCAAGTGCCCATTGCTCCCCCTCCCACCATTTCCATGGCAGCTGGCAGCAAGCAAAGATGCAGGCCGACACCAGTGGTGGTAATTCCATCGGTTCAGCCCAGTTCTGGCGAGCCGGTAGGAGCGACGAGCAGCGGAGACCAAAGCCGTTCTCTCCGCCGCTTCTGCTGTTGGGCCCACCCACCCGCTTGGTCTCCCATACTCACTTTTATCTGTTCTGTCTCACCTGTGGCCACGAGGTGAGAGTCCAAATGTCCAAAGGAAAAAACACGAACAGACAATATCAGGAACAACAGAGTTAACTTTCCTTTGGCTGAATTCGTCGTTGGCAGTTTTCCCAGAAGCTGTCTGCAAATTCTGATAACGAGCAGAACTATAAATCAGAGACAAACGGCAAACAGAATTACTTTGTCCAAACTGCAGATGCAAATTAGCAAGTTTGACCCGAACGGGGATTCAAAGCTAACACGCCTCCTTATATTCCCTGAGGGGCGTGTCAGTCTCTTTCCTCAGTCCCTGATTCGACGTCTCCTTCCAGTTTGTGCTTGACGTTTCTGCTTACGTCTGTTCCTTGCATCAAACCAACATTCTTCGGTTTGATCTTCATCCAAGGACTCCGGCACCTTCTCCTGCTTATCTGCCAACACCTGAGGCATAACTAATGAGGAAGGTCCTGGAGAGGATGAGGATTCCGAAACTTCCAGCAAAGCAGGTTCAAACCCCAATGCCAAGTCCTCCTCTTCCTCCTGACTCCCATTTATGTCACTCAACAAGGCAGGCTCAAACCGTAATGCCAGATCTTCCTCATCACTCGAGCCTATGTCTTCTGACAGAGCAGGTTCAAACCTCTGAGTCACAACATTTATCTATTGAATTTGAAGCGCAGCTGCTTTGCGTGGCACAGAATAGTGCCGCGCGGCAGCTGCTGAAGCAACTGGGATCGTGCAGGCTTCCAGGAGGCGAGTTAGAACACCTCTGTGCCTGCGCAAATGCCTCTGCAAAACACGCCCACCAAGCCACGCCCACCGAACCGATGGCAACACTATTTTGAATCCCACCGCTGGCTGACACCAAGGTTGCCTTCCATCCAGTGGTGCGTTTCAAAAAATGTTTACCACCGGTTCGGTGGGCGTGGCTTTGCGTGCGTGTGCCAAACACGCACTTTGCGCAGGCGCAGAGGCTTTCCGACTCACCTCCTGCAATCCTGCACTCTCCCTGTCGCTTCAGCAGCTGCCGCGCGGCGATCTGCCTTGCCGCGCAAAGCAGCTGCGCTTCAAAAGCAGGGAATGAAGGACAGTATGGAGGGCCCAACATTAGAGCGTCGGGAGAGAAACGGTTTGGTCTCCACTGCTCTTCGGCGCTACCGGTACACCAGAACCGAGCCGAACCGGTAGAACACCACCACTGCTTCCATCCTTCCGAGGTCAGTAAAATGAGACCCAGATTGTTATGGGGTAATATGCTGACTCTGTTAACCGCTTAGAGAGGGCTACAAAGCACTGTGAAGCGGTATACAAGTCTTAAGTGCTATTGGAGACCTCTGGGTTTGGTCACCCCGTTGCTGTTGGGCCCTTGCTTAAAAAGAAATCTTTGCAATTAGGAAAGTAACACTGCTAAGGGGGAAGGGGAGTAAAAGGATGGTAGATATGGCAGTGCCATTGAAGTCTCGTTTCTTTGTACGCGCATGCGAAATTGATGGACGGTCAGGCTTTGGGCCTGCTAGTCAGGACAGCCATCTTGCCTTTTGGGGTCCCTCCTAGGGGCTACTGCTGAGAGCGATAGAGGAGACCTTCTGGAGAGCTTTACGGGCCTCTATGAGGGAACATGCAGAAGTTTGGACACCCGTCCCGTTGCCTGTCGTTTTTCTTTAACGCCTTCCTCTCCTTCCCTCCAGGAAGAGAATATCTGCTTGCACTGGGCCTCCTTCACAGGAAGCGCGGAGATTGCCGAAGTCTTGCTTAATGCCCAGTGTGACCTCCACGCGGTCAATTTCCATGGAGACACGCCTCTGCATATAGCTGCCCGGGAGAGCTACCACGATTGTGTCCTGTAAGCAACAGGCAGAGCTGACAATAAGTTTCTGTTTTGGATCCTGTATCGCAAGACGGGAGAGAGATTAGCTGTTGCAAAGCCTCTGCTTCTAATCCGGGGTCTCCAACCTTGGCAACTTTAAGACTTGTGGACTTCAACTCCCAGCAAAGCTGGCTGAGGAACTCTGGGAATTGAAGTCCACAAGTCTTAAAGTTGCCAAGATTGGAGACCCCTGTTCTAATCTACTACGTCCTCCTTCCTCCCACAGCTTGTTCCTGTCAAGGGGAGCTGACACGGAAATCCGGAACAAGGAGGGGGATTTGCCCGTGGACCTGACCTTGGAGAACTCGGATGTTTGGTTTGCCCTTCAACTCAATCGCAAGATCCGTCGAGGCATCCTTAACCGTTCGGTGCGCACGGAACGCATCATCAGCAGGTAAAGGTGGTCAGGTGGAACGTAGGCACACAAGTGTTAGGCATCCAGAAATTGTCCATGGTAATCAATCACTCCGAGACAATTCTAATCTCCAATTGATTTATTAGGAACAGCTCTGGTACATCGACGGCATTTTCAAACTGAAACTCATTTCCAGCCCATCTCCCAAATTCATAAAAACTTCATAAATCACGAGAACCAATTAACTGCAGGTGGAATTTTTTAATGCGACATACTAAATAACTTTGGCTGTTCAACTCCCTCGCCCCCACTGGCATTGCATTTTTCACATTCTTATGGCAGCTGAACTCAGAGCTGACAGCAAGCACATTTGGTTGAGTTTCGGTTTCATAGAGCGATGGTGGCGCAGTGGTTTTAGAATGCGAAAACTAGTTAAAATTATTCTGTTATACCACCACTATTGTTATCAGTATGTGCATTAATATTTTGGTTTGTCTCTTTTTTTCGCTTTTCTGCAAATGGTATGCCCTGACAATACACTGTATTCAAAATGTTCATGGATAAATAAAAAACTTATACTTAAAAAGAAAGAAAGAAAGAAAAAAAAGAATGCAGTACAGGTAGTCCTCGATTTATGACCACAACGGAGCCCAGAATTTATGTTCCTAAGTGAGAAATTCGTTAAGTGAGTTTTGCCCCATTTTATGGCTTTTTTCCCAAAGTAAATTTTTATTAGTCATATTTCACCATAAAACCACATTTCCACTCATTACAGCATTCCGGTAACAGTATTCACTTATAATAAAATAGTTTCTAATTGTATAAGTTACTATTCTATATGCCGTATAATTATTCCTACATTTCATTTCTAACATTATTTGCAAATATACAGTATATACAGTATTTTCCATTTTATTATAGCCCCTACATCAGTGGTGGCTAAACTTTTTGGGCTCCTGTGCCAAAAATTGTGGGCACGCTTGCGCTCACGTGCCAGCACCCAGAAGGCAATACACACCCCCTGCGCATACATGCGCAATTCCCCCCCACACACACACACACGCTGCCCCCTTACCTGCACTGCACCTCACAGCTGATTTTTCAGCTGGTTTGAGGCCTTTTTCGGCCTCCCAGAGGCTTGAAAAAAGCCTCTGCAGGCTTTGCAGGATGAATAATAGGCCCGTTTCATCACTTCCGGTAGGTATAGAGGAAGTATTTAAGAAAGCCACTTCACAAAAGATGTGGGAAGATGTGCCTCTGCATATAGCTGCCCGGGAGAGCTACCACAATTGTGTCCTGTAAGCAACAGGCAGAGCTGACAATAAAGTCTCTGTTTTGGATCCTGTATCGCAAGACGGGAGATTAGCTGTTGCAAAGCCTCTGCTTCTAATCCGGGGTCTCCAACCTTGGCAACTTTTAAGACTTGTGGACTTCAACTCCCAGCAAAGCTGGCTGAGGAACTCTGGGAGTTGAAGTCCACAAGTCTTAAAGTTGCCAAGTTTGAAGACCCTTGATTTAAGCAAACAGAGGAGTTTATCAGGAGGCAGAGAGAAACTAGATACCCGACATTTAATAGCAATGAGGGTTTAGATTTATACTGCATAGCATCTGAAAGTAAGCCAAAAAAACTAGGTGGAAGCTTCATTTCATTTAGCAATCACAATTGAGATCGGCAAATCAACTGATTTCACTGTTAAGTGAATTTCACTGTTAAGTGAAACAGTGGGCAGCTTTCCTTTACACATCTGTGAGGTCATACATGTGAGGATTAGTCTTAAAGTTACTATTTGATTCCTGTGATAATGGCAAACAGTTGCGTACAGAGTAAGTGAAATTTGAACTAGGGGAATTTCCTAGTGAAAGAGCTATTAAGCAATGGAAAAGTGCTTGTCTCTTGTGGGGGTGCCATCATTGGAGGTCTTCAAGAAAAGATTGGGCAGCCATTTGTCTGGGGTGGTGTGAAAATTCCTACCCAGCACGGGGGTTGAACCAGATCACACACAACCCTAGAACCCTAGGATTCTTACGGTTTCTTTTTTCCTGTGGTACACAATGCATAATAAAGAGAATAAAGCACAACGAAGAGAATAGGCTGTGAGAAATAAAATGATAATAAAATGAACTGAGGCTTACAAAGATTGCCCAGCAGTCATCCACAGTAAATACTCATTTTAAGCAGGATGACATATCATTTAGCAAGATAGAAGTGGAAGCGGTAGCTGTTAAAACATGGCGGTGTGCTTAAAAGTAGCATCCGATAAGATGAGTGCAGTGGTTAAAAGTGCAGTACTGCAGGCTGCTTCTGCTGACTGCCAGCTGCCTGCAGTTCGGCAGTTCAAATCTCACCGGCTCACTCAGCCGTTCCATCCTTCCAAGGTCGGTAAAATGAGGATCCAGATGGTTGGGGCCAATAGGCTGACTCTGTAAACCACTTAGGAAGGGTTGTAAAGCACTGTAAAGTGGTATATAAGTCTAAGTGCGGTTGCTATCCGTCATAGGTTCTGCCCTCTTTCTTTAACCAGGGATGTGGCTCGGGGCTACGAAAACGTGCCCATTCCCTGTGTCAACTCTGTGGATGATGAACCCTGCCCAGATGACTACAAGTACATCTCGGAAAACTGCGAGACTTCCACCATGAACATCGATCGCAATATCACCCACTTACAGGTATCCTTTTGGATCCATTCCCGAAACAGCGGGACTCCTGGGCACAGCCAGCAGAGGGGAAAGCAAGAAAGTCAAAGGCAAGCTTGGCTCTGGAGAGTTATTTTAGCCTGGGAAGGGATCACGGCATGGTGGGAGAGTAGATCTTTTGCAAGGCAAAGGGTCTCTGATCCGATTCTTGGCTGTTCGTGTTGCGGTTCGTCAACCGCCAGCGGAGATGGCAGTCGAGTCAGATGAGTCGGAGGAGGTGGAGGGGTTTCTGGATGACCATCGGAGCCGACGGAAGGCTCTGAGGAGCAGGAGGCCTCAGAGCCAGATGCAGAGCAGCTCCCACCTAGTCACGCCCAGACGGAGATAGAGCTGCTTTCAGGGCCTGAGCTGAGCGAGAGGGAGGAACAGCTGGGCCCTGTCCCAGATGCGCATGCGCAGAGAAGTGCAGAGAGCACAGCAACTCGGGGCTGAGGGCCAGCTATCCAGGAAAAGAAGGAAGTGTTAACAAGCCCCGTCCCTGGTTGGGATATAAGGAGGAGGGATGTGGGAAGTGTGGTTGTCGGAGACGACCATTCATGCTCCAGAAGAGTTCCTCCAGCGGATTCCTTGCAGGATTTCCTTGCCACTAACCAGGTTGTCAGGACTCTGGGTTGGGATGGAAGTGCTAATTGAGGCACCCTGAGGAGAACTTAGACACTGTTACGGCTAAGATGGGTGACCTGGAGCTTTGTCAGTGAAACCAAGAGTTTGGTTGGAACGCTTGACAACTAGCAGTCGTGTCAAGGTCTACAAGCCAAACCCCAAAAGCACCAAGGACTCCACATTTGTAATGTATTTATGTGGCATTTCCAACATTCCAAATCAAATAATGTGATTTAAGGATCAAATCTGAGCTTTGATTAAGGTTTTTAAGAGTTAAGCATAGTATTAGTAAGAAAGAACCTGCAAGAGGACTGTGTTGAGCTCTTGTGAAATATGGACTCTAGTCTTTAAGAAATATTTGGTTAGCTTCCTGACTATCGGCTTAACAATTAAAAAGTGTAAGAAAAGGAGTGAAAGTGAAGATTTATTTTTATTTATTTAGGTATCAAACTTCTTTACCGCCCACCTCCTTCACAGAGAAGATCTGATATTAGTACAAGGCTACCTGTTAGATACAGTTTCTGGGCTGCCATTTCTGCTACCTTTGCTTTCTCAGTGGCTGACTTTGCCTGTAGCACAGAACTATGATTTACCATATTTTTTTGCTCCATAAGACACACTTTTTTGTCTCCCAAAAGTCAGTGGAAATGTCTGTCTGTTTTTTATGGAGCAAATATTACCAAAGCCCCGCCAGCCCCCACCCTTTGGCCGTTTTCGCCCTCCACGTGTCCCGTTTTCAGACTCCACGCAAGACGCCTGTCGCTGCTGCTGCCTACCCTCACCGCCGTTCGCCACCGCCACCTATCGGCAGTTGGATCAGCCTCCCGGAATGCCGCCGATCAGCTGTTCCAGGCAGCAGGGATTGCCCCGCAGTTCACCAGCAATAGGCAGCGGTGTTCCCTACTGTCTGGAATAGCTGATCGGCAGTATTCCGGGAGGCCGATCCAACCACCAATAGGCAGCGGTGGTGAATAACAGCGGCGATAGCCAGGGAACCCTGGCAAAGGCTCCCGTGTTCCCTGGCGGAGGCAGCAGACACAGAGGAGGCAGCAATAGCGCCCCTTCTGGTTGGCCAGCCTGCTGATTGGTGGGGCTACGGGAGGCCAGGATCCAGTTGTCATTCAGCTGACTTGGGGTGGGTGCAACGGAGCAGAGCCCTGTGGGGCTGGGAGGCAGAGGCAGATTTTTCATATTCTTGTTTTCCTCCCCAAAAGCTATGTTCGTCTTATGTTCCGGAGCATCTTACGGAGCAAAAAATACGGTATAGGTTGCCTGCCTATGGAGAGGTTGCTTAGCTGCCTTAGCCTAGAGCAGTGTTTGTTGCACCGTGGCAACTTTAAGTTGGGTGCGCTTCAACTCCCAGAATTCCCCAGCCAACATCATTCTGGGAGTTGAAGTTCCCCTGTCTTCAGGTTGCCACAGTTGAAAAAACACCGGCATAGAAGCTGGATGATGTTCGGCACCATCTCCTGCCACGTCACCTCTGTTTTCACCTCCCTTCTTTTTACGTTGGTAGCATTGCACGTGCCAGGACGACTGTTCCTCCAGCAACTGTCTCTGTGGACAACTCAGCATCCGCTGCTGGTACGACAAGGTGAGGTGGTACCTTTGTGTGGGGCAGAAGAGCTGCTTAAGCAAACTGGAAACTTCCGATTGAGAGACGTGTGGGGGAAAAAAATCTACCTGGATGGCATGTGAGAAATGTTACTCAGCCGCCATCTTTTCTTTGCTAACCTGTTTCCCTGGGTTTTTAATACTTAAATTTCTTATCAGGCATTTAAAGCAGCAGACACCAACCTCGTCCTTTAAGGTAGAGTGAGCTGAAGAGAAGCCCTGGCCCCAAATCATTTTGAGAATCCATGTTTAAAAGTAGGGCTTGAACCCCAATTGTGGTTATAAGTCGAGGACTACCTGTAACAGAGTTGGAAGCTACCTTGAAACTGAACAGACCTGGATCCTGCTTCATATCTACTGAAGGAGCATTGTGGAATATATTTGTTTGTTTTTTTGTTTGTATCTCTCCTTTATTAGTTTTACAATTAACTCATGGCAGCAAACATATCCAACATATTTTCCTCTTCTTATTTTCTTCACAACACCGTGAAGTGGGTTGGCCTGAGAGAGAAAATAACGGACAGAATAAGAGAGTTGGAAGGGACTGCCAAGGTCTTCTAGTCCAACCCCCTGCCTAAGCAGGAGACCCTGTACTATTTCAGACAAACGACTGTCCTGTCTCTTTTTAATCCCGGCCATTGCCTGACTAGATCCTTATGCTTCTTCCCTAGTAGCACAAACCTCTTCGTAATTCTTTTGTTTGTTGAAATGGGATCTGTTAAGCCTGAATTCCCCAACGAGTGTTAAGGAAAACAAACTAAACAGAATGTGTAGCGTAGTCAGATAGGCAGACAGGTAAATGTGTGAGATAAGTTTGTATTTTAGTTAACACGCAGTAAAAAACAGATAAGCTTGTGCTATCAAAAAATATAGTTTATTCCATTAGGAATTATAGCATAGTCAAAATAAATGGTCCATTAGTCATGTATCATTTCAGTCAGTCCAGCCGGGGATACTCAATTTGCAAAATCCGTGTTGAATAGCCAATGTCAGTTCACTTACAATAAATCAGTCCTTCTTATGTCTTCTCTCCGTTGAGAAATCAACACTCCTTTCTCTCCTCCGTTCCAGTAAGGAAAAACGCAGTCATCAATCCATCCAGTAATTAGGGATCATTAAGCCAGAGAGAGCGAGCTGCAATTGACTTGCTTCTTTTATGGTGCTTTTACAACCACACCCTTAATTACATTCTTGTAGTTAAAGTTACACACACTTTAACCAACAAACCATGATAACTTATTTATTATTTTTACCCAAACCAGTTAGGGTAAACAATGTTATCCCTAACAGGATCTCTAGATCTTCTCAGTGGATTTAGCAATGAACGCCAGTGCCTGAAAAGGAGAACATGTACAATATCTTTGACTTTCCTGACATCTGGTGCCTTCCAAACGCACTGTGGTTATACATTTCCAAATTTCCAGGTTCAGTCTGCCTTTCTGGAAGTGGTAGCCACCAATGCAGGTAGTCCTCAACTTATACTCATTCGTTTAGCAACAGTGGGAAGTTACAAGGGCACCCTAAAAAGTAACCAGCCATCACACTTGCGATTCTTAGAAGGATGTCCAGAGTCACGGGTTCAAAATTCAGACACTTGGCAACTGGCATGTATTTATGCCGGTTGTAGCGTTTCTGGGATTATATTCTTGCCATGTGTGAACATCACAGCCAGTTTCTGATGAGCAAAATGAGTGGAGGGAAATATGTTTGTTTTACCACCATGTGATATATTTTTTTGCAATACATTTTTTATTTTTATATTTTAAAAAACATCTCTGGGTGAACAATATGGCTCCAGGTTTTTACACTTCAATACAAACATGACCATGTTTACATATTCAGCTTTCATATTCAGTTTCATATCATATTATTACCTATTCCATTTTTCTTTAAATATTCTCATATACTATTATATTCATTACACTCATTTTATCCAAATTCTTCACATTATAGCTTATTTCATTTTTCTTTAAATATTCTCATGCCTTATTTTACAATACTATCTAAATTCTTGTTTCATTTCTATACTCATTACGCATGTTTCCTTTTATCTGTCACATTTGCAAGTTTATCACATACTATTGTTCCATTCATTGTTCAATAAATTTCATCCTAATTCTAATTAACCAAAAGTTATCCCCTTTCATTGTCAATTCGAGCTTGTCACCCCTTTACCTTATGCATTTCCCCATTTTATTCCCTTTAATTCATTGTAAAAGTTTGCCATAATAGTCATTTTTTAATTATCACATTCTACATTAATAACAATAATCCCCTAACTACACATATCACATAGGTATGTGTGTGTTGTGTGTGTGTGTGTGTGTGTATGTGTATACAGACGAACACAATACAGAAGCCTGATGATGGCAGATGAGATTCTGCCGAAACATTGCTACAACTTTAAAAGCACAACTACATTGATGTGGGAAAATACCCGAACAAAGCTGAATAACATACATACATACATACATACATACATACATTTCATTTTGGGAGCTGATAATAGTCTTTCCATTGCAATTCTCATAATTCAATTTTTCCTTTACTCATCGCTTTGTTAAATATCAATATTGTTATAGTAAATTCCATTTCTGTATTTATCTCAATTAAATCTATATCTGGTTTACCTCCATGTGATTCACTTAAGAACTGCAGCGATTCATTTTAATAACCGTGGCAGAAAAGGCGGTCAAGGTCAAATCAGGCATGTCTCGTTTAACAGCCACCCTGCTCATCAACAGAAATTATGGCCCCAATTACGGTCATAAACCAAGCACTTCCTGTACCTCGACTTAACTATGTGAGAAAATTGAGGCCTAAATTATTCTCGGCCCAGTGAGAGGAACTTTTAATCTAAGCGTCTGTGGAGATTCTTAGTCATTCAGGTCATAGGATATGTCCCAAAGGGGCTTCTTTCAGTCAGAACCGAAGAAGCTTCTTGGATGAGAAGCGAAACATCTTCAAGGAGAAACGAAGTCCAGTTGCCTTTTGAAAAGGCACCTTTAGGACTTCAATGTAAGAAAACATGAAGTTGACAACTTCTCTTTTCCCCTCAACTCTTCTCCTCATTTGGACAGCAGTTGTGGAGGGCGGGGGGAGGAAATGAGGCCAGCATACATCCCCACAACCTCAAGTCAGGAAAGAGAAACTGTTACCATGGCAATTGAACCATCAGCATCTCCCTCCCTCTCTCCCTCTTTGCAGGATGGACGTTTGCTACAAGAATTCAACAAGATTGAACCCCCTTTGATCTTTGAATGTAACCAGGCCTGCACCTGTTGGAGGAACTGCAAAAACCGGGTGGTGCAAGGCGGCATCAAGTGAGATCTTTGACTGCTTTATTACTCTCACTTGTCTCCCAAACTGGAAAAAGCAAGAGCAGAAATTGTTTCTGGGTTAAAGAAACAGAGACTAAAATATCCAGGAGAGGACCAATTTGGTCCAGCACTTAAACAGCTAGAGTAGGAGTATAAAGGCTCAAGTTCTAGTCCTGCCTTAGGCACAAAAGCCATTTGGGTGACTGGCCAATCTCTTTTTCTTTCTTTCTTTCTTTCTTTCTTTCTTTCTTTCTTTCTTTCTTTCCTTCCTTCCTTCCTTCCTTCCTTCCTTCCTTCCTTCCTTCCTTC
>NW_020716976.1:365835-380560 GCF_900518725.1 Notechis scutatus | reverse complement strand
TTCCTTCCTTCCTTCCTTCCTTCCTTCCTTCCTTCCTTCCTTCCTTCCTTCCTTCCTTCCCCTTTCTCTCTTTCTTTCTGACACACACACAGAGACACACACACACATTCATTTGTTAGCCTTGTCAGTTTAGTAAACATTGGAAGAAAGTTCCATATGGCAGTGATCCCCAACCTTTTTGACGCCGCGGCCCGGTACCGGCATCAGCTGGGCGCCGCGGCCCGGTACCGGCATCAACTGGGCGCCGCCATCTTTTTTTGACGAAAAAGATGGCGGCGCCAGCGCTTCCGGTGAGCTTTTTTGGGAAAAGCTCACCGGAAGCACTTTTTTACCAAAAAAAGATGGCGGCGCCCAGCAACCAGCGGCCCGGTAAGACTTGTTCCACGGACCGGTACCGGTCCACGGACCGGCGGTTGGGGACCCCTGCCATATGGGATCTCTCCATGCATGTAAACATTAATGACAGTGAACCAACCTTATGTAATTCCTTCCCTCTATTGATCTTTTCCTTTAAGCCTCTTATAAATCGATTACCATCTGCTTCCTTTCTTTGTGATCCAACTGGGACTTTCTTGTCCATAGTTGTGCTCTCTGTCTGTCTGTCTCTCTGTGTCTCTCTCTCTCTTACACACACACACACACACACACACACACACATGCACATACACGTCCTTTGTCTCTCTCCCTTCCTCACTAGAAAGAAAGCATAGATTAGAACATAGAATAATAGACTTGGAAGGGACCTTGGAGGTCTTCTAGTCCAACCCACTGTTTGAGCAGGAGTCCCTATACCATTTCAGATAAATAATTGTCCAGTCTCTTCTTGAAAGCTTCCAGGGATGAAGCACCCATCACTTCCCAAGGCAAGCTGTTCTTTTGGTTAATTGCTCTCACTGTTAGGAAAATTCACCTTAGCTCTAGTTTCCTTCTCTCCTTGCTTGGTTCCCATGCATTGTTTCTCGTCTTGCCTTTTGGTGTTTTGGAAAATAGTTTGACCTCATCTTGGTAGGAACCCCTCAACTATTGGAACAAAACGCCAAAACACTTCTGAAAATAGAAAATTGCAAAAATTGAGGGTGGGCGGGGGGTGGAGACTTGGAAATTAGTAGCATGTGGGAATGAATTCTCACCTGTGGAATTTACTGCATTTGTGAAACAAAATGTTAAAAAGTTATATTTATGTAGCTACTTACCAAGCATGGCTAAATTATGTTAAACCAAAATATTTTTACAATCCCCAAGGCATGTCACATGCCTTGCTGAGCACCCCTAATGTTTGGAAGTTGAAAGTTGAAAAATTTGACACACCCTACAAATTACAACAACACGAGATAATAGGGACAGCCTGCCCAGATAAACCAGACAGGAAACATAACCACATGAGCTAATTCTGTTTATTTTAAGGCCACTGTTAACAGGTCTGATAGTACAAGTCTCCTGCCATCTAATTTACAGCCTGAGAAGATAAGGAAGTTCCTTTTTTAGTTTTTTTTTCTTCTCTGCCCATTATGCAACTGTGGGCTATGCTCTCTCTTCTCGAATCATTGCCTAGGCAGCATCTTTTTCCCATCTCCGAAGATCATTCCAAAGTATTATTACAAATACACATTAATTTCCTTGTTTTAAAGAAAACAACAGTATTGTTGTCATTGTCCCATTATTGCTGGTCTTTGTTATGTCCCACTCCAATCTTCCAGTAAAAATCATAGCCTGTTCTTTCTCACCCCATACTATTTAGAACTAGGGATGTGGTGGCTCAGTGTTCGAATCCCTAGCGCTGTGTAATGGAGTGAGCTCCTGTTACTTGTCCCAGCTTCTGCCAACCTAGCAGTTCGAAAGCATGTAAAAATGCCAGTAGAAAAATAGGGACCACTTTGGTGGGAAGGTAGCAACGTTCCGTGCACCTTCGGCATTTAGTCAATGCCGGCCACATGACCACGGAGACGTCTTCGGACAGCGCTGGCTCTTCAGCTTTGTAACGGAGATGAGCTGGAAACAACTAGCACATATGTGCAAGGGGAACCTTTACCCTTTTACTATTTGGAAATTGGGAAGAATTGCAGTGCAACACATCTGAAGGGTACAGGTTAAGGAAATCTGGCTTAAATATTTCCTACTCTCCCAGAGGGCGGTTGTTTTTTTAGAAGTTTTTTAAATTGGATTCCCTCTTTATTTTTAATACCCTATGCAGTCTTTATCAACCTTAGCAACTTTCAGCGGAGTGGACTTCAACTCCCAGAATTCCCCAGCCAACTATGGTGGCTGGAGAATTCTGGGAGTTGAAGTTCACTTATTTGAAACCTGCTAAGGTTGACAAACATGGCTCTATAAATAACATTTAAGGAAGCAAGCTTTACATTTTCACAACTGCACCTTTGGTATATTCTTGATTGAAGGGTTCGCCTGCAGCTGTACCGAACGGCGAAAATGGGTTGGGGGGTCCGTGCCCTTCAGACCATCCCCCAGGGAACCTTCATATGCGAGTGAGTGAAACTATTTTCATTTTATATATGGGGGAGGGGAGAAGGGAGGATTGCTGTATGCCTTCAGGGTTGGGGGCTTTTGGTAACATGCTGACTTAAGGGGGAAAGTCATCCTTGCTAACCTCTCTCCCCTTGTTACGTTTCATTGTCTGAAAAGGTATGTAGGAGAATTAATTTCCGATGCCGAAGCTGACGTAAGGGAAGACGATTCATACCTGTTTGATCTAGACAATAAGGTAAAGTTAAAAATTGGGGATCAGTTTAGTTTAGTTTACTTTATTGTCATTGCACCTTGTACAACGAAATTAAAGACCATCTTCAGTATACATTATGACTATGAAAATAAAACACAAACACACATCCTTCACATTCTGTGCAATTGAATTGAAAACCTCTGATATTGCATGAATATTATTCTATACGGTAGAATTCAACAGAGTTACTGCCCTGGGATAGAAGCTGTTTTTCAGCCTATTTGTCCTTATTACTGTGTCTTACACCTATCTTCATACGGGTAGCCCTCAACTTATAACAGTTCAAAGTTTACAACAGCACTGAAAATAGTGGCATTTTTCTCACTTATGACCATTCAGAATTCAGACACTTGGCAGCCGACTTGTATTTATGACGATTGCTGTGTCCCGGGGTCATGCGATCCCCTTTTGCGACCTTCTGAGCCCAGCTAGCTGTCAGGATTCCAGCACTTAACCCCATTTAAATCATGAGTCTCGAGCCAAACTTCCAAAACTTCAAAAAGGATTTATTGGAAGTTAAAAGGTCTGGCATTGCCTGAGTGTAGCCGACTCTGAGACACATCATTCATTGTCACCCTTGGTTCTGGTTTCCCCCCCACCCCCTGGGTGTATCGTAATTCATATTCTCCAATGGGACACATCCATAGCCAGGAGTCATCAATCATATTCTCCAGTTAGAATTTTGTGTGGCAGAAACTTCAGTCACCTAGAGTTTCTCTTTGAAAACATTTATGGAATGCAGGTTCGGTTTGCAAGCTGCTGCACTGCTCCCCCCTCCCTTTCTGTTGGCAACTCTAAAAGACACCTTTGCTATGGGAAATAACAATTCCTTTCTTCTCCCCATCAGCTCCATCTTTAGGGTTAGGGTTGTAACGACCTGGGTATGGGCTGTGTGATGACCTTCTGGGTTCTACTGTTGTGACATCCTGGATCTTGTGCTGTAATCTCCTGGGTCGTTGGCTGTGTTATAACATCCTGAGGTTTTGTGGTGTAACCTCCTGAGTTCTGTGATGTGATATCCTGAGCAGGTGGCTGTGATGCGATGTTCATCGCACAGCCCATTACCCAGGTCATTACAACACAGGAGACTGATAGACACACAGCCAATATCTCAGCCACACATGCTCTGAGAAGCACAGAGCTGAAGACACAAGCCTGAAGATGATGAATGAGACTTCATCGAAACGTTGCCTAGATACTTCCAATCTTACGCGGGAGAAAACCCGAATATATATATATATATATATATATATATATATATATCTCCTCTCAGGTTCCACATATTTCCCCATACTGCATATTAATTTCGAATATCTTCCGTGTACACTTATATATCTTAATTAGTAATCCTATCTTAGAATATTATTTTCATATCTGTTTCAATTAAATTATTAATCCTAATCCTTATCCCTCTCGTTTCATCTTATCGGTCCTCTAGTTCAATCAGGTCATCTAATTGGACTAGATGACCTCTAAATTCCCTTCCAACCCTAGGATTCTACTACCATTCAGAAGAGTTTGGATAATATCCCAAAGTTTGTAAAATATTTTTGACTAGATTTGAAAATATGAGAATGAATGATATATTATCCCCCACAGCAAAGAGATAGTTTATCCGAAGAAGAGAATATATTTAATTTTGTCTCTATTTTATTTATTTTGAAATTGCTTCCGGATATTGTGCTTACAGTAGGGGGGGAAATGAAACTTTGATTCTGTTTTTGTAAACTAGACAGGCTTATTGTTATAGAAACTGCTTGTTCATACCGTTGTGTAAAAGCAAAAAGTTGTGATTGTAATGTTATTTTCTACTGTGCTAAAGAGAGTCGGAAGTCTGTGCCCTTTTCTTTTTCCTTTTTCTCCTGTTACACTATATACCCTTCTTTTTCCCTCCCTCTCTTCTTATTTTTTCACGCTTTTTTTTCTTCATATTTTATACTTGGATCAACTAATTAAAAAGTTAAATGTCAAAAAAGAAAAGTTTGGATCATGCTTGCTTTTTCCTCCTACAGGATGGCGAGGTTTACTGCATCGATGCCCGTTATTATGGCAATGTCAGCCGATTCATCAACCACTTGTGTGACCCTAATATCATCCCCGTACGAGTGTTCATGTTGCACCAGGATCTGCGCTTCCCACGCATTGCTTTCTTCAGCAGCCGGGACATTCAGACTGGCGAAGAGCTTGGGTCAGTCTTAAGGGAAATTGTGTGTTGAGTGTGTATCTGGGATGAAAGAGCATTGTGTGGAATTAGCCAGGAAACGGTTGCAGAGTCAGAATCAGAGGTGGTATTCAGCAGGATCTGACCAGTTTTGGAGAACTAGTAGCGGAAACTTTGAGTAGTTCGGAGAACCGGCAGATACCACCTCTGACTAGCCCCACCCCCATCTCTTCTCTGCCTCCCGAGTCCCAGCTGATTGGCTGGGTCTTCTTTGGTTGCCCTGCACAGGAGAACGGAGCTGGAAAGCAGGTTAGTGGGGTGGGGAGGGAATGAGGATTTCGCAGTAACCTTCCCTGGCCACACCTGTCACGCCGCGCCCACCAAGCCATACCACACCCACAGAACCAGTAGTAAAAATGTTGAATCCCACCACTGTTCAGAAATGCTATCCTTGTGCTCCATTTTTTTTCTTCCTGAGCCCCAGGGGAGCCTTCTGGGAGTAAAAACAACCATCGGGGTGGGGGGGGCTGCCCAAAAAAGCCATGCCCACCCAGTTACATGACCACGCCCACCTAGCCACAACCATAGAAGCAGTTGTTACAAAATTTGAATCCCACCCCTGGTTCTCTCCGGTTGCTTTTCCTGTCCAAGAAACTAGGGTGAGTCTCTTACGAGATGTTTGCCACACCCACATTCCTGCTGCAGGCTATGCTGCCTCTTATCTGACTGGTGTCCGGTCTGCGGCTCTTCCTTCTGTCACCACAGGTCAGTCTCACGTACCATTACAGGAATTGAACAAGCATGAAGGTGGGCTCGGACCCTCCCCTAGGTAGGGAAATATAACTTGGGAGGCTCCTTTCCTTTGTAACTTCTGCCTTCTTTTGCTGGGGGAGGGTGTTTGAAAAAGTGGACTGGAGAGATACAGCAATAGACTTATATACCGCTTTACAGTGCTTTACAGCCCTCTCTAAGCTGTTTGCAGAGTCAAACCTATTGCCTCCCAACAGTCTGTGTCCTCATTTTACCCACCTTGGAAGGATGGAAGGCTGAGTCAACCTTGAGCCTGGTGAGATTCGAACTGTCAAATTGAAGGCAGCCAGCAGAAGTAGCCTGCAGTTACTGCACTCTAACCACTGCGTCACCGTGGCTCATACAAATACAATGGAATCTCGGGTCACGACCGTAATCTGTTCCAGGACTTTGGTCGTAACCCAATTTGGTCGTGACCGGAAGCACGGCTGGTGGAGAATGCGCAGGCAAAAAATAAAAAAAAAATGGTGCGGAAGGGGAAATTGCTGCGGCTGTGTTTGGTTGCCACCCAAAGATGTGTTCGCGACCAGATGCAAACGTTTTCTGAAATTTTTGGTCGTCACCCAATTTGGTCGTGGACAGAAGCACTCGCAACCCGAGGTTCCGCTGTAATGGTATAAGGGGATGACTTTGGAAGAGGAGGAAGGGATGTTGCCTAGAGAACCCTCTGCCATCCTAAGTAGCTAAAGAGTCCTGGTTACCTGTCAGGTTCCGTTTCAATAATCACAAGCACGCTTGACTTGGCTTTGAAGTGTTTAATCTTCTATTTGCAAGCAGCACGATCATGTAATGCAAATTTAGTCAGGACTGCCTACCTAGTGCTCCCCACCACCTTTTAACCCCGCGCAAAAGCCTCCCCCAAAATCACCTGGTGATTAACTCCCAACAGCCAAATAAGGGAAACGCCATCGGCCTCTGAATTAGTGCCTCTCAGCTGTTGGCTAGTTCCTTCTGGCTCTCCGGCTCGTTATCAGTGCCGAGCGAGTCATGCACCACCACCCCCGAAATGGCGGCCCGCGTGTCCCACAGCTGGCAGATCAGATAAAAGGATTATCTGGGGAATAAGGAGAGCCCCTAGCTGCATAACAGGCACAGAAAGAAATTTAGCAAAATGCTTCCTAATTTAAGCAGGCTTTAAAAAGAGACAGTGGGAGCTTTGTATGTTCAGACTTTTAAGATTCTGTTAAGATAGGCTTACAATAAAGTAGAATTAGCTCGTCGGGTTGTATTTCTTGCCTGGTCTGCCTGGGGAGGCTGACAGGAGTCCATCCATCCATAAAAGAGAGGAGGAGACATGACCGATTAGATTAGATTAGATTAGAGCTGGAAGGGAGCTTGTCGGTCATTTAATCCAACACCCTGCCCAAGCAGGAGACGGTTTTGTCCCTAAGCTTTTCTGGGTTTTGAAAAGCTAGATTGTTCCAGTTTTCAGGGTGAACTAAGTCACTTTTATGCTCTCTCTTTTTTTCCCCCTCTTCCTTGTAACCTGTGCTGCAGATTTGACTACGGGGACCGTTTCTGGGACATCAAAAGCAAATATTTCACCTGCCAGTGCGGTTCGGAGAAATGCAAACATTCGGCGGAAGCGATTGCGCTGGAACAGAGCCGCCTGGCTCGCCTGGAGGCCCACCAGGACGTGCTGCCGGACAGCAGCAGCTTCCCTCCCTCTCAGGTTTAAACCTGGTTCCCGCTGCCCACTTCTGCATGTGAAATCGCCTCTCCTCCCGGGCCCCACCCCTGACTTCCCCTTTCTTCCACCCCCACCGTGTGGACTTCCTCTCGTCTCGTCATTTGTGGAACACCGAAGCTGCTCAGCTCCCAAGAAGAATTTGCCTTAAGAAAACGCCATGTTGGTGGAAAGGAGAGAAGAAGACGGAAGAAGCGTGTCTGGAGAGGAAGGGGCGGGTTGGGTGTGAAAGGAAATGAAACCTCTGCAACAAAGACAACTCTTGGCCCAGGAGAGATCTGAGCTCCTGAAGGACTTTCCTCACAATTGATGTGCCCACAATGTCTGACTCTCGTGGTCTGCTGGAGAAACATCCATGGGAGACCAGAGAACCGGCGGGGGTGGGGGGGTGGGGTGTCATCTTCATTTGATTTTATTTTGATGTGAAGGCTGAGGCGGTGGCCATTTTGCCCTCTCTCTCTCTCTTCCCTGAGCTCACTAACTTTACGTGACCCAGCCAAATCTTTTGACACTTGGATCTGCGACAGGGGTGTCAAACTGGGTTTCTTCGAGGTCCTGATCAGCATTGTAGTTCTCCTCCGTGGGCCGGCTGAGAGGAGGCCAAGGGGGAGACCGGATGGATGATTCCTGCGGCACCTTGCCAGCCAAAATGGGGTGCGGGCTGGATCTTTGTTATTTCTAGGCCGTTCCCCACAGGCCAGATTTAAAGCATCCCACAGGGGCCGGATCGGGCCTGCCTGCAGGCCTTGAATTTGACATCTTTGGTCTACGACGATGTGGCCAATTCACCATGGCCATCTCGCCACAGCCAAATTGCTGTGGCCAACTGACTGGGGGCCAACTCGCCGCAGGACGAGAGCTTTTTTGAGAAATAGTCAAATGGAGTCATTAAAGCAGGGGTCCCCAAACTTGGCAACTTTGGACTTCAACTCCCAGAATTCTCCAGCCAGCTATGGGAGTTGAAGTGCACAAGCCTTAAAGTTGCCAAGTTTGAAGACCTCTGCATTAAAGAAAGGAATGCCAAAGGAGGGACAAAATAAAACATGAACGGCAAATCTTAAAATAACTTTTAAATGATTAAATAAGTAAATGAAATTGTTGAGTTGTCCCAAGGCGAGTTGGCTGAGGCGAGTTGTCCCATTTTGTGCCCCTGTTTCCCCTATCCTGGAGGCAAAACAGCAAAAGCAAGAAATTGGGAGCGCTCTCCAGCTTTCTGGGCCAAAAAAGCAACCTCTCGGGGGTTTGGGAATGCTCAATTTATTTTATTTTTCTGAGTAGAGAAGCAAGGAGGCTGTCCAAATTCTACTGCAGACAGGTTGTACGTGGGTTTTTGTTTTGTTTTGTGCATCAACTCATCCTGGGAAGGCATAGAAGTTTAAAAACCAAGCATCAATTTGAAAGGCCTTTTTTTGCCATCACCTAGTACAGTGATGGCTAACCTTTTCAGCTTGGTGTGTCGAAAATTGGGGAAAAGTGTAGCCTTCCTCGGGTTGTGTGTCACTTCAAGAAATATCAACAATTTGGTTTATGACGGACTGGGCTGGGGTGATCACACAGGGCTGTGAAACTCGTCTCCCTGGTCTCAGGGCTGCAGGTGCAGGATGTGGGGATCGGAAGGCCACCTTACAGGGCTGTGAACCTCATGGATCTCCTTTCCTCCTGTTCCTGAGGTAATGAAACTGACAAACCTCAGTTTATGGCGGTTAAAACTGGTTCTCTGCTGCAAAGATCTTGCGGCAGCGGTGACACCACGCCTCCACGCAACAAGCAGGGAGCAGGGATTGGAGCAGAGCACAGGCAGCCTCTAAATGTGCAGGTTTTCCCCACACCAACAGGCATGTCAGTCAAAGTGCCTCGGCGTGTCACGAGTGACACGCGTGTCATAGGTTAGCCATCACTGACCTAGTACATTCTTGCTCGTGTGTGAAAATGTGTATGGCGATCTGGCAGGACCTATGTCTGTAGTGGCCCTTCTCCTTGGGGGCCAAGTTCATTTTGGATCAAGGTTTACTTCGGAGTCGGAGCAGCAGCTTGTCTGCTTTCTTTGTCTTCGAGGCTTTTTTGTTGTTTTTTTAAAGTTCTTTTCTCCCTCCCTCTTCGACCCTGGCAAGAGAGGTTTGACTCGGTTTTGAGGGCCAGCCTTATCTCCGTCTCTTTTTGTATGGGTTTCATAACTTGGGGGTTTTATAATGTAATTTTATCCGCACCGTAAAACCAATAAAAGTTGGCAACCAGGTGGATTTTGATACGATGAAAAGCAACGGCAGCAGCTTGAATATGATTTCATCGCTTTGTTCTCCGTTCCTCAGTCAAGGAAGTGCCTGCAACCTGCATTCTTCTTCCTATATCTTTCCAGTTCTTTCCAAGAACTGGCTCGGTTATATTTCCCATATCTTTCCAAGAACTGGCCCAGTTATATCTCATTTCACTGTCGGACAAAAAATAAACCAGGTCTCCAAATCTACAAGACCCAGAGGTAATCCAAACCCCTTGGCACCAGGTATACGATCCCCTAATGTTCCTATAAGGGGACATGGTGGTGACTCTGGCTAAGATGCTGAGCTTGTCAATCAGAAAGGTCAGCAGTTTGAATCTGCATAACGGAGGGAACTGTCAGGATTCCGGCAATTGCCCTAATTAAATCATGAGCCTCAAGCCAAGCTTCAAAAGAATCCAGAAGATTTATTAGGAGCAACATGTCCAGCATTAGCCTGTATGGCATACGTATTTAGTCACCCGTGACCCTGTTTCCCCCCTCCCCCGTATGTATCATAAATCAGATTCTCCAATGAAGCATGTGCTGAGTGTCATCGATCACGTTCTCCAATTAAGGATTTTCAGGGGTAGAAGACCGGATAGTTTCTTTGTGTTCTGACCCAACCTGGTTCCAAGACAGCAAACACAAGATAAAGGCAGCAGCCCCCACCTTTTAAGGTTTCATTCACTAATCCTCTTCACAGATAAAAGGCTGCTTCCAACAAATTAGCTCCGACAAGAAAGAGCCTTGCCAAGTTGTTCTTCAAGGCTGCCAAAAACCCACAGATAAGAAATAGGTTACAAGAGTTTTCAAATACTATAATGTCCATGAGGCTGAGTTTCAGAGCGTCTTTGCCTTCTGCAAAGAATGCTTTTTCAAACCTGGCTTTTATCATCTTGAGGATAAAATTTACCATTACTTTGCAGCCTTACTCCCGAGTCGCCCATGCTGCTGTAATTGTTCTCTCCTATGAGCATTCCTGTGCGCACTTGGCACAGGCTCCTCGGGAACCTCATCACTGCTACCAGCCCCCAGAATATCTGAACCCTAACCCTGATGGTCCTGGCCTCTCATCTGAGTCCTCTCTCTCCTCCACCATCCGCACCTGCTGCTGGCTAACCAATAACACTTTGTGAGATAAGTGTGGAATGTACTTCTGGTTTTAAACTGCCGCCTGCTCCTTCATTCCCTCCTCCCATTTATGGCAACTCTAAAACAGGCATAGGAATGCTTTACAAGTTGATAGTAACCCACTTTGCAACCGTCATGACTTAATGACCATAATGGACAGGCTCAATAACAGTCGTAAATCAAGGATTACCTTATCTGGCTTGAAGTAAGTTTTGGAAGTTAAGGCTCCCATTGCCAAAAAAAAAAAAAAAGCTTGCTCTTTTGTAACCTAAGACCTGTGCAAAAGATCATAAGATACTCATTGAGTGCCCAACTTTCAAGGCTCTCTGGATTAATTTCAGAGGGCAGAGATCGGCGGGGAAAGCTTTGGCATTTTTTTCCCCTGGGCAGCAAGAAAGGTTCTACATTTTGTTCTATGTGTTTGTTCCTTGAAGCGTACAAAACAGCACCTCGCGTATTCAGCAGTTGTGGTTCACTGACTCCCAGGGGGACAGAGAGCACAAAAGGCATGGCCAGCTCAGAAAGTCATTAAACTTGCCAGGAAGCTGGTCTCAAGCCACGGGGGCCTTTGTCGATTATAACTACCTGTTTAAACTGGAGGAAGTTTGGGTATGGGAACTGCTGGAAGAGATTGACGTAGAAGGTGGCGTCAAAATGAGCCAGCCAGAACTTTGAAAGCATCTATATTTTTATTTTGTGTGGTGGCTCGGCTAAGACGCTGAGCTTGTCGATCAGAAAGGTCGGCAATTTGGCGGTTCGAATCCCTAGCACCGCCAAATGTGTACAAATGTGTACAAATACACATTAATTTCCTTGTTTTAAAGAAAACAACAGTATTGTTGTCATTGTCCCATTATTGCTGGTCATGTTATGTCCCACTCCAATCTTCCAGTGAAAATCATTGCCTGTTCTTTCTCATCCCATACTATTTAGAACTAGGGATGTGGTGGCTCAGTGTTCGAATCCCTAGAGCTGCGTAATGGAGTGAGCTCCTGTTACTTGTCCCAGTTTCTGCCAACCTAGCAGTTCGAAAACATGTAAAAAATGCAAGTAGAAAAACAGGGACCACTTTGGTGGGAAGGTAACAGCGTTCCATGTGCCTTTGGCTTTTAGTCATGCCGGCCACATGACCACGGAGACATTTTCGGACAGCGCTGGCTCTTCAGCTTTGTAACGGAGATGAGCACCACCCCCTAGAGCAGGGGTGGGCAAACTACGGCCCGCGGGCCACATCCGGCCCGTTGGTCTTTTTAATCCGGCCCGCCGAAGATTGGTACAGAATTAAGGTTTGATGTGAATGATTGAATGATTGCATTCATTTGATTTTGACTTGTAATGACAGGCATTTCGACACCAGGTGGTGCATTAGGCGCAGTGACTTGATTTTGCGGAGATTTTTCAGTTTTTTATATGTATCGTATCTTGTGCTGACCCGGCCCGTCTGTCAAATTTTAAAAGTCAATGAGGCCCCCAAGCCAAAAAGTTTGCCCACCCCTGCCCTAGAGCCAGAAACAACTAGCATGTATGTGCGAGGGGGAACCTTTACCTTTAAAGTACGTTTAAAAGAGAGGAGAGATTTTTCCTCTACAAAAGGGGAGGAAAGCAGGCAAGTGGAAAATAAAAAGGTATAGGGCTAGCAGCTGAGGCTGATGGGAGTTGAAGTGCAACACAACAGGCATCTGGAACCAGGATGGAGAAATTGGAAGACGTGACTACGATACTGAATAGAGAAGTGATGCGTGTCCTTGAAATGAGTAGATGTATATTTCCTTGTACAGTGAGAACTGCCAGCAGAGGGTGGAAGTAGAAGAAAACAAGGCCTCTTCAGGGATGATGAAATGGATCAGGAAAAGAGAACTGGTTGTTCACTTACAGAACACACGTTTGACCTACCAAATCCCCACTTTAGATCAGTTGGAAAGCAGCTTTCTTAATCCCCAATGATTGATTACAGATATTTTGGAGCTGCTTCAATGCACAAAAGTAAAGCACGTGACTTTAAAGGTATTAGAAAATTCTTAGTATCTTGAAATCTATTGAAATGTAAACACAGGAAGTCCTTGACTTACAACACTTCATTTAGTGACCATTCAAAGTTACAACAGCACTGAAAAAAGTTACTTATGACCATTTTTCACACCTACGGCCTTTGCAGCATCTTGATGGCCACGGGATGTTTGGCAGCTGGCTCATACTTACGACCATTGCAGTGTCCCAGGGTCATGGGATCCCCTTTTGCGACCTCCTGACAAGCAAAGTCAATGGGGAAGCCAGATTCACGGAACAACCAGGTTACTAACTTATCAACTGCAGTGATTCACTTAACAACTGTGGCAAGAACGGTCGTAAAATGGGATAAAACTCACTTAACACATTCTCCCTTAACTATAAATTTTGGGTTCAGTTGTGAATTTGTGATCGTAAGTCTAGGACTACCTGTACAACCAACAATATAAACACTACTGCAATCATTAAAATTGTAATTTTATATCATTCTGCCATGGTGGCACAGTGGTTAGAATGCAGTACTGCAGGTTGTTTCTGCTGCCTGCCGGCTGCCTGCAATTTAAATCTCACCAGGCTCGAGGTTGACTCAGCCTTCTATCCTTCCGAGGTCGGTAAAATGAGGACCCAGATAGTTGGGGGCAACAGGCTGACTCTGTAAACTGCTTAGAGAGGGCCTATAAAGCACTGTGAAGCGGTATATAAGTCTAAGTGCTATTGCTAAGTGCCACTGTATATCACTGAACAGGTGCTGAACTAATGGTCATAACTCAAGGACGATCCATATACTAATGCAGCAGCCCCCAACCTTTTGAGCACCAGGGACTAGTTCCTTGGAGAGAGGTTTTTCCGCAGATCAGTCGGGTCACGGTTTCATGTGCTGCCTGCATCCCGCCGATGGGGGAGATTGCTTGTTTGCGTGGTCCAGTTTCTGGCATGCCACAGCCCGGTGCCGGTTCATGGACTGGGGGTTGGGGACCCCTGTGCTAATGTACTAAGTAGAACGTTTTTTGAGACTTTGAGCTCCAAACTCCTTGAGCTTCAAGATTAAGATGAATTAAGATTAATTCAAGATTAAGATTAATTGAGATGAGGGGGCGTGGTTAGGCGCACCAATCGTGCCTACCGTCCCTGTCCTATTGTTTCTTTTTATTTTTCTTATAAGTATCCATCTCATGTATTCAAAAGTATGTTTATTCTGTATCTTGTAAGCGATTGACAGATCAAATAAATAAATAAATAAAGATGTCGATTCCTAACGTTGCCCAACTCTATAAGGCAAGAGTATGTCGTTTTCTTACTAACAGTCTGGGGCTTGTTTCCGATGCCTGCTTTACAATATTGTTCCCGCCCCCCTCCAACAAATCCCAGTTGCAACATTTTCTAGCAAGGTTACATCACAGGATTTGGGTGAGATTGAGGATATGGTTAATATACAGCCCGGATATGCTTGCAACTGTTTTTCAGAACAAGATGAGATTCACAGCAGGTTGAAAACTCCGGGATAGATCCTCCGATCTCTGTATATTTTTATGTGGACCGGAAGGGCAAGGTTTTACTAAGTGTACCAACGTTCTTCACTGACAGAGTGCCCAATCATCAAATTCCTTCCTTCTATGCAAAAATTTAAGGAGGAAATTTCATTCTGTTTTCTTTCTGGCAATGCCTCTGAATCGGGTGGGATTCTACTGGTTCAGACCGGTTCGGGCAAACCGGATGTTAAATTTGCATCTGGTTCACTGAACCAATATTTGAACTGACTGGCTGTCCCCGCCCACCCCATCCCTCCCAGGAGTCTCCACACTGCCAATTTTCCATGCAGGTAAATGCAGGGTCCGTGCGGATGGTCTGAGAGCGGGGAAAAAAATGGGCCTTCCGGAAGTCCGGAAATAGGCCTGTTTCTGGCTTCCGGTGGGCCTCCAGAGCTTGAGGGAGGCT
>NW_020716976.1:352439-365825 GCF_900518725.1 Notechis scutatus | reverse complement strand
CCTCCCGGAAGTACCAGAAGTCGCAAAACAGGCCTGTTTCTGGCTTCTGGTGGGTCTCCAGAGCCCGGGGAAGGCCTGGTTTCACCCTCCCAGAGGCCCGAGGGAAGCCTCTGGATCCTTAGGAAGGTGAAAGATGGCCCTCTCGGACGTTCTGGTAGGCCACGCCAACCATGGCCATGCCCACCCATCAACTGGGCAGTGAACTCTCACCCCTGCTCTGAATTAAGGCAACTAAATTCACCTAAAGCTGAGGTGTCAAAACTTGATTTTATTGAGGGCTGCATCAAGGTTGTGTTTGACCTCAGGGAGGCGTGGGGCATGACCAGCTCGACGTCACTCATCGAGTCCATTTTCAGCTGCAATGACCTCCTCAGCCCTTTGCCCATGAAAACAGAGCTCGGGGTGTGTGTGTGTGTGTGCTCCATTTTCACTGTCAGAGGGCTACAGGAGGCCATTGTGGAAGAAAACAGAGCCCAGGAGGGCCACACACTGCCATCACAAGATCCATTTCCACTGGCAGAGGCATTACTTATATTTATATATTTGGAACCTAGCCCGGCTATCGACGATTTATTCCAGTCAACCAAATTGCAATTGAAAACACCAGCTCTGGTGCAACAGTAAACCCATCATCCAAGGGCCTGCCTCTCCATCTTTTCAGGGGACTGATCCAACAGGTTGTCCCAAAGGTGATTTTATTTTCAAGAGGCAACTTGGACTTTTTGGTTTTTCTTTGAAGACGTTTCGCTTCTCATCCAGAGAAGCTTCTTCAGCTTCAACAGAGCTGAAGAAGCTTCTTGGATAAGAAGTGAAACATCTTCAAAGAAAAAACAAGAAAGTCCAGTTGCCTCCTGAAAAAAAATCACATTTGAGACAACCATGACCCGGATGACTGAGAATCTCCATAAACATTTACACCCAAGTTAAAAGTCTGTAGAGATTCTTAGTCATCCGGGTCATGGTTGTTCCAAAGGTGATTTTATTTTCAGGAGGCAACGGGACTTTCTTGTTTTTTTTCTTTTGAAGACGTTTCGCTTCTCATCCAAGAAGCTTCTTCAGCTCTGACAGGATAGTGGGGAGTGGAAAGATTTATATTCTTGTAGTTAGCTGGTGAATGAATGTCAGTGGCGCAGTGGTTAGAGTGCAGTACTGCACGCTACTCCTACCGCAATTTGGCAGATCGAATCTCACGAGGCTCAAGCTTGACTCACCTTCTAAGGTGAGTAAAATGAGGACCCGGACTGTTGGGGGCAATAGGCTGACTCTTGCTTATTGTACCTTATGACTATCATTAAGTGTCGTATCTTATGATTCTCGACTCCTGATGAATGTATCTCTTCTTTTATGTATACTGAGAGTATTTACACGAAGACAAATTCCTTGTGTGTCCAATCACACTTGGCCAATAAAGTATTCTCTTCTCTTCTCTTCTCTTCTCTTCTCTTCTCTTCTCTTCCCTTCCCTTCCCTTCCCTTCCCTTCCCTTCCCTTCCCTTCCCGTCCATTCCATTCCATTCCATTCCATTCTATTCTATTCTATTCTATTCTGTAAACCACTTAGAGAGGACTGTAAAGCACTTAAAAGTGGTATATAAGTCACGTTGCCAATTTCAAAAGCCGATACAAAAATTTATGCCACCAGATAAAGACCGAATGCATCAATTATCACATTAAACAAGAGGAAAACCTTCTAAGCACCAATTCCACCCGTGCTTTTTACAATTTTGTAAACAACAAACTAAAAGACTCAAGGTCTATCCCACCCTTGATAGGACCTGATGGTAAAGACTGCAACGACGACACCATTAAAGCCAACATCTTTAACACATTCTTCGGCTCAGTATTTGTAAACAGCAATGGATCATGCCCAGTATTTCCTAGCCGTACCACAGATAACAACAATGATCTAATACATATCGATTTTACAGAAGACAATGTTGAAAAAGCACTACGCAATCTAAAACCTCTCTATCTATTGGACCGGATGGAATATGTGCCTACTTCTTAAAAAAGCTATCCACTGCCATAGCCAAACCTCTAAGCATAATCTTTGAAAAATCTTTCAGGACCAGCTCCTTGCCTAACCTATGGTCACAAGCCACAGTCATCCCCATCTTCAAAAAGGGAGACCCAAGCCTAGTTGAAAATTACAGACCAATCTCCTTATGCTGCGTCACCTGTAAAGTCATGGAATCAATTATTAACCAATCCATCATCCTCCACTTAGAGACAAACAACCTACTCTCCAATAAACAATTTGGTTTCAGAAAAAAACTATCCTGTAATCTGCAACTCTTACACTGCAAAAACATATGGACGACACAACTCGACCAGGGCAAA
Organism: Notechis scutatus; assembly: GCF_900518725.1. Next base: position 363,486 of record NW_020716976.1, on the reverse strand, counting down.
GCAATAGACGCAATCTACATAGACTTCTGTAAAGCCTTTGATTCAGTGGTACACGACAAACTACTCCTAAAAATAAAATCCTATGGTATCTCTGGACAACTGAATAACTGGATAGAAGCATTCCTGTCAAACAGACAACAAATGGTCAAAATCGGGAGCGTCCTATCAAATCCAGTACCTGTCAATAGTGGTGTCCCCCAGGGCAGTGTTCTAGGACCAACTCTCTTCATACTCTACATAAACGACCTCTGTGATCATATTAAGAGCAATTGCGTTCTCTTCGCTGATGATGTAAAGCTGTTCAATACCACAGACAATACTGCTACCCTACAAAAAGATCTTGACTATGTATCTGAATGGTCAAACAAATGGCAACTTCAAATCTCAACAAATAAATGCTCTGTCTTACATATTGGCAAAAAAAATCAGAAAATAAAATACAAGCTGAATAGTCAAGATCTTGTTGATGACCCAAGCTCTGTAAAGGACCTTGGAATACTCACCTCTAATGATCTAAGTGCTAGAGCCCACTGCAACTACATAGCCAAAAAGGCATTAAGAGTTGTTAACCTAATCCTACGTAACTTTTTCTCTGGTAATATCACACTACTAACCAGAGCATACAAAACATTTGCTAGACCAATACTCGAATACAGTTCATCAGTCTGGAACCCACATTACGTATCTGATATTAGCACAATTGAGAAAGTCCAGAAATATTTCACAAGAAGAGTTCTCCACTCGTCTACTCGTTGTAGAATACCTTATGCCACCAGACTTGAAATTCTAGAACTAGAAAACCTTGAATTACGCCGTCTTCGGTCTGATTTAAGCATGGTATATAAAATCATACATTGCAATGTCCTACCTGTCAATGAATACTTCAGCTTCAACCATAACAACACAAGAGCACACAATAGATACAAACTCAAAGTTAACCGCACCAAACTTGATTGCAGGAAATACGACTTCAGCAATAGAGTGGTCAATGTCTGGAATACTCTACCCGACTCTGTAGTTTCTTCCCCAAACCCCAAAAACTTTAACCTTAGACTGTCTACTATTGACCTCACCCCTTTCCTAAGAGGTCTGTAGGGGGCGTGCATAAGCGCACCAACGTGCCTACCGTCCCTGTCCTATTGTTTCTCTTATTCTTCTTTTATTTTTCTTATATGTATCCATTTCATGTATTCACAACTATGTATACACTTATACTTATTATCTTGTAAACAATTGGCAAATCAAATAAATAAATAAATAAATAAATCTAAGTGCTATTGCTATTTGCATCCTTTTAGAGGTAGACCATTTGTCTGAGCAGGTGTCCTGCCTAAGCAAGGGGTTGGACTAGAAGACCTCCAAGGTCCCTTCCGACTCTGTTATTCTATTCTATTCTGCTCTGCTCTACTCACACTTCAATTAAAGGAAAACATTAGGAACCTGGGTGCTCTAGTTCTCAGCCAACTCTGTCACAGATGGTTGTCGTAGGAGTAAAATAGAAGACACCTTGTAAGAGGGGCGTTGAAGCCCTTGGAGGCTGATCTGTGTCCTCAGGGTCACCTGAGTTGTCCTCCTGGGTTCTGTAGTCTGCAATCCCACCCCACACCACCCCACACCATTCCCGGCCATCCATTCCTACTCCCACACCATTCAAAGGGTGACCATCCCAAATGGCATAGCTAAAAGTGCTTCCTTTTTCGGTGCCCCGAAAAGTCAAGCTGGCTCGTCCTGACCTGAAATCTAAGGGGTGGGGTGGGGAGGGAAGAGGCAAGGGGAGGAGAAGAGGTTGGACTAGATGACCTACAAGGTCCCTTCCAACTCTGTTCATCTGTCGAGCAGCTCCGAGGCGCCGGCGCGGAAAGGGTTAAAGCGGCCTGAGCGGCAGGGGGCGTGGCCGAGGCCAGCGGCAGGTGAGCATAGCCGCCCCCCCCCCGCAGGTGTGTGGCTCGGCGGGAGGCGGGGCCGCGGTGACGTCAGCGTGGGCGGAGCACTGCCAGGCAACAGGTTCCAGCTCAGAATCGCCCCGTTCGGAGACTTCTCCGTTCGTTCGCCTCCCCATCACTCCCGGGGCTGCTCAGGGTCGCAGCGGGGGAAGCCGCTTTCTCCGGCTTCGACATGGCGGGCAAAAAAAGAGAAGGCAAAGAGGCTTCCGACCAGTACGGTGAGTCCCGATGGGGAAGGAAGGAAATAAAAAAAAAAGTGGGCTGAGGCTGGAAAGTCTAGTGGTTGGCGCTGATCCCGCCTTTTACCTCCTCCGCCCCCCCTCCCCGCTGCCTTTCTTTCCTAGACTTTTTAAGACCCGTGGTGCGGCGTGTGAGAAGGGCGAGCAAAGGGAGAGAGCAAAGGGGAGCTTTGGAACTAGGAGGATTTGGGAAAGATATGGGGCGGGGGGGGGGGGGGACAGAGATAGAAGGAGGGGGAGGGGGGGGGCAAAAGAGGGGGAAAAAGAGGGCGAGAAAGAGAGAATGAAAGAGACAGAGACAGTGGGGAAAAGAGTGAGAAAGAGAGTGAGAAAGAAAGTGAGAGAGAGAGAAAGAGAGAAAAACAGAGAAAGAGAGAAGAGAAAGGAAGGAAGGAAGGAGAAAAAGAGGGGGGGAGAAAAAGTGAAAAAGAGCTAGAAAGAGAGAATGAAAGAGAGAAGGAGAGAGAATGAGAAAAAAAGAGTGAGAAAGAGAGCGAGAAAGAAAGTGAGAAAGAGAAAGAAAGAGAGAAGAAAGAGAGAAGAAAGAGAAAGAAAGAAAGGAAAGAGAGAAAGAGAGAGGGGGGGAAGAAAAAGAGAGTGAAAAAGAGAGCGAGAAAGAAAGAATGAAAAAGAGAAAGAGAGTGAAGAAAAAAGAGTGAGAAAGAGAGCGAGAAAGAAGGTGAGAGAGAAAGAGAAAGAAAGAGATAGAAAAAGGGAGAAAGAAAAAGAGAGAAAGAGAAGAAAGAGAAAGAAAGGAAGGAAGGAGAGAAAGAGAGAGAGAAAGAGGGAAAGAGAAAAAGAGTGAAAAAGCGAGAAAGAGAGAATGAAAGAGAAAGAGAATGAGAGAGAAAGAGAGAGAGTGAGAAAGAAAAAGAGTGAGAAAGAGAGCGAGAAAGAAAGTGAGAAAGAGAAAGAAAGAGAGAAAAAGAGAGAAAGAAGAGAGAGAGGAAAGAGAAAAGAAGGAAGGAAAGAAAGAGAAAGGAAGGAAGAAAAGAAAGAAAGGAAGGAAGGAAGAAAGAAAAAGAAAGAAAGTTTGAAGTTGGAGCTGTTGAGGGAAAATGGAGAGCTGATCGCTGACAACTTTTGGTGGATCTCTTCACGCTTTTGGGTGGACACATTCCTGGCTCTGCTGGCAAAAGAAACTTTGGAATTCATCCAGGAAAGAGGAAGAAACTATAAATGCAAACTCGGTCTCAGCTGATATCTTTGTTACATGGTGGCGCTCGATTTAACAACCACAAATGAGCCCCAGGTTTCTATGGCTGAGTGAGACGCTGCTTGAGCGAGTTTTGCCCCGTTTTACGACCTTTCTCGCCAACGTTGCGAAGTGAATCACCGCAGTTGATAAGTTAGTAACCCCATTGTTAAGGGGAATCCGGCTTCTCCGTTGACTTCGCTTCTCAGAAGGTCGCGGCGACCCTGGGGATGCAGCGATGGTCATAAGTATGAAACAGTTTGCCGAGCGCCTGAATATTGACCTCGTGACCATGGGGGATGCTGCAAAGGTCGTCCCTGTGAAAAATGGTCATAAATCAGTTTTTTTCAGTGTCATTGGAACTTTGAACGGCCACTAAATGAACAATTGTAAAGGCTACATGTATTTTAACTTCACTTAAAGCAGGTGTGTTCTGGCTGTTGTTCTCCAGGTTTTAGACAGCCTACTAATTTTAATTTTAAGAAGTTTCTTAATCTACTACAGTATAACCCAGGGGTCTGCAACCTTAAACACTCAAAGAACCATTTGGACCAGTGGTGGGATTCAATTTTTTTTTTTACTACCTGTTCTGTGGGGCATAGCTTGGTGGGCGTGGCAGGGGAAGGATACTGTAAAATCTCCATTCCCTCCTCACCCACTAACCTGCTTTCCAGCTCCGTTTTCCTATGCAGGGCAACAAAAGAAGACCCAGCCAATCAACTGGGACTAGGGAGGCAGAGAAGAGATGGAGATGGGGCCAGTCAGAGGTGGGATTTGCCGGTTCTCCGAACTACTCAAAATTTCCTCTACCAGTTCTCCAGAGCTGGTCAGAACCGGATGAATACCACCTCTGATTGGGACCAGTTTCCCACTGAAAGGAAAACACCAGGAGCCAAAAATTGAACAACCAGTGTGACTGGGTGGGCATAGCCAACTCCACGTCACATATTCCCACCTACCCAGTCACCTCCTGCTCTGGAATATGGAGTAAGTCTCCATCCCATGCCATCACCCTTACCTTCTCAGGCCAGACGGGGAGGGGCCAGCCAGTGGTGGGATCAGCCGAGAAGGAGCCACAACAGAGGCTCAAAAGAGCCACATGTGGCTCCAGAGCCACAGGTTGCAGACCCCTGGTATAAGTAGCCCTTGATTTACAAAAGTTCATTTAGCGACCTTCAATAGCAATAGCACTTAGACTTATATACTGCTTTACAGCCCTCTCTGAGTGTTTTACAGAGTCAGCCTATTGCCCCCCAACAATCTGGGTCCTCATTTTACCCACCTCGGAAGGATGGAAGGCTGAGCCAACCTTGAGCCTGGTGGGATTTGAACTGCCAAATTGTAGGCAGCTGGCTGCAGAAGTAGCTTGCAGTACTGCACTCTAACCACTGCGCCACAGAGGCTCCTAATATTTATGTTAGGAGTTACAATGGTGCTGAAAGAAGTGACTTATGACCGTTTTTCACACTTAACGACCATTGCAACATCCCCATGGTCACGTGATCAAAATTCGGATGCTTGGTAACTGGTTCATATTTACGACCGTTGCTGTGCCCCAAGTTCATGGGATCTGCTTTTGCGATGACCTCACAAGCAAAGTCAATGGGGAAGCCAGATTCACTTAACAGCCAGGTTACTAAGGTAACATCTGCAGTGATTCATTTAACAACTGAGGCAAGAAAGGTTGTAAAATGGGACAAAACTCCCTTAACAAATGTCTCACTTAACAGCAGAAGTTTTGTGGTTGTAACTCGAGGACTACCTGTCCTTGCATTTAGACATGTGTGGGGGGTGTGGAAGGGCACAATTTTGGAAGTGGTGTGTATCGGTATGGGTGTGGATAAGTGTATGCCACAGAAATCAATGTGGATTCTTGGCAAATGCCTAGATTAGTCCCTGCCCATTTTCTGGCAAGATTTTGGATGTGGGATGGTGTATATGTGTGTGACTTTGACTAGTGTTGACTCCTGGCTGGCAACTTCCAGGACTGTCTCTGCAGATTTTTTTTTTTCCCTGCAAGATTTTGGAAGTGATATGCGTGTGGGCCTTTGAGCCAGTGTCACTGGCAACTTCCTGAGTGGATGGATCTCTGCAGGTTGCTTGGCAACATTTTGGAAATGGACTTGTGTGCCTTTGGTCAGAGTCCTGACAACTTCCTGGAAATACCTTGGCCAGGTTTTGGAAGTGCTTTGCCCTTGCCTGCTTCCTAGGGCTGACAGAGAAGGACCGGCCCAAGGTCACCCAACTGGCTTTGAGCCCAAGGCAAGACTAGAAGTCACAATCTCCTATGGTTCCTAGCCTGTGCCTTAACCACTACATCAAATGGACTCTCTGCATTTTGAAGTGGGAAGGCAAATGTTATCGTGTTTATTTATTTGATCTTTATTCCACCTTTATTATTTTACTAGCTGGATACAGGTATCCAGCTAATTAAAATAGGTCTTAGCTTTTGGGGAGGAAAATAAAGGGCTGGGGATTCTGCCTCTGCCTACCAGCATCCATCGGTATTCATCTGGCTAGCGTCCTGTCAGTGTGTGAGAGAGTTGAGGGCTGTTTGGAAACTGAAACAGTATTTGCTGGGTGAGCAAGAAGGAGACAGCAAGGAGCCTGGGCGTTGCTTAGCTCAACTGTTCTGTACTGAAGCTGGTTGCTGATGTGAAACTAAAACTGAAACTCCTCTCCTGTGCTTGTGTTTTGCATTTGGAACAGATTTCTTTTCAGGTGGGGGGGGGGTAGAACTCTTTAGCATCAGAGCGTGTTAATAATAATATAGGAAAGACTAATGTTCTGATGGTCATTTTGAAAAATCTTTTCTTATTGAAGCCAAGAAGAACATTCGTGCCAAATGTCAAGTTTGTAGGCTTTATGGTTCTGGAGATTTTGTGATTGTGCGTGAGTGGTATTTCACAGATATATAGATAGGTAGGTAGAGAGATAGAGATAGATAGAGATAGATATATAGATATAAATTATTAAATGTGGCAAACATACCTAATACTAGTTGATGAAGATTCTCACTCATCCAGGTAGAATTGTCTAGAAGTTGAGTAATGGCAACTGATCCCCCTAACCAGCTTGATGGAAGAAGATCCTGGGACAAGCAGCAAAACATTTCAAACTAAAAAGAAAATGAGGTCCACTTGCCGTGACTCAACTAACAAACTTACCTAATACTACTTCCTCCTCTTCTTTTCCCCACAACAAACCACCCAGTGAGATGAAATGGGCTGAGAGAATTTCCGCCCCCCAAAACTATTCAGTTGTTTCCCATGCCTAAAATGGGACTTTGAACTCACAGTTTCTCGACTTCCGAAACCAGCAACTTAACCACTAGACCAAAGTGGCTCTGCATAGCAGAACATAATGTTGGTTTGCAAAAGGATTTTGAATTCAATATCTGGTGCCCTCAGCATGAAAGAGTCTTCAACCTGCCTTTTGATCCTTTCTGCCAGTCAGAATGAAACCTTAAGTGCTAAACTGTTTGATGGGTTGACTCTCCTGAAAACATATCAGAAAGAAAGGCCCCTTTTAATGTCAATCCATACGTGTGTTACCAATGTGTGTGGGTAAGATATATACTTCCTTTTGAGAGCAGGCAACAGAGTTTCATTTTCAATGTGTGTCAGTGCATTCACAATTTTAAAAAAAACGACAATAAAGGTTATCTTATGAGGCACAGTGTCAATGTTAATCATGGAGATGGGTTCACCTAATGTTTCACATCCTCAGTAACATTTAAAGTGACAATAAAGTCGTTGTAAAGTCTAAAAGTCTAACTTTAAGACGTGTAGACTTCAACTCACATCTGAAAGTAGCTGAGGTTTGATAAACATTGTTCTAGATTATCAAATGAGGATCATTCATGGTTTGTTCCCAAACACGATTATCTGGGTTCACCCAACCCACTGACCAAAAACTAAAATTGCTTCATGCATCTTAGTTTCTTATCGGATATTATGCCAGACATATCAAACTGGATGTACATGGGGGAGGTAAAAAAATAATTAATGTGTGTGAATAAATGTCTGTGATTATGTGATCAAAGCTACATCCATTTTATACACATCATGTATGTTAAAGAGGAGCAGAGCTTGAACTGTGCAGTTGCAGTCATCCTCTTAATTTTTTTGCCCTTCACTTTTCAGGTGCACACACACACACACACACACACACACATGGATCTTTGGTTATTCGGGTTATATATATGGTATTCAGCTTTGTTTGGGTATTTTCCCACGTCATTATAGTTGTGCTTTTAAAGTTGTAGCAACGTTTCGGCAGAATTTTTAAAACAGAAACGGCTGTGAAAGTCTGACTCACAGATGAACACAATACAGAAGCCTGATGATGGCAGATGAAATTCTGCCGAAAGGTTGCTACAACTTTAAAAGCACAACTATAATGACGTGGGAAAATAAAAAAATCTATATATTTATTTTCTTAAGTTTTCACGGGTACTTACATGTATGGTATTCAGCTTTGTTATATATATATATATATATAATATATATATAATCTATATTATATATCTATATATAACTTGATAAAGTCTTTAAAAGTAAAAAAATAAAAAAGCTAATAAGGAAAATGAAAAATAAGTTCAGTATTTATCATATTTGGTAAACAAGCTAAAAATCATTGGACTGAAATACATATATTAATTCAAAAGGTCATTATACAATTCAAACCAGAGAGATTTTTGTTGGGCTAATGGACAAAAGTCTTGGAAAAATTGCATGGTGTTTTGTTCTTATATGTGACAACAGCAGCAGGATTTTGATATGCCTGATGTTCGTAGGATTCCACAGGGAGGAATGGTTGATAAAGTTGATAGAGTTGCTTGGCTTCTGTGGCTTGTGGCTCTGATTAGAGAATAGATGTTGACTACATTTAATTTCCCAGGATCTGATCTGGGTCGGTCACTAGTACCAGAGGTTTTGTCTTCCAAAACTTTCAGATTCGTGTTGAAGTCTTATCTTCAAGGAATTTCTTTCTTGCAGTGTGTGCTGTTTTGTGTGTGGTATTTATAGTGCCTGTTGTAAGTGGCTTTTTAGATGTTGATTGGAGTGTGTTGATGACTGGCTTTTAAGTCATTACCTGTCATTTGTTTGTGCTGCCTGGCCTTCGCCTTTTAGCTACTTGATAGGCTGGTGGTAAATCAGCAGGTTGACTGACAAGGAGTCTGTTTCCCAGGCTTCAATCCCTTCACTGGCTGTTTTTGTGCCTGCTCCCCCAACAATCTGAGTTGCTGCAAAATTGAATGTGTGATTGGAAGGCAAAACTTCTGATCCCGGTGACCAACCCAGATTGGATCCTTTCATGTTATCCCAGGACATGTATATTCACCTTCATTCATGAAATTTAATTTCATTTGGATTTAATATCAGTTGGCCCTTTTGGACTTTCTGTGCAAAACAGGAAAACATGAAATCATCACTTATGGGTTTGGGTATTAGTAGTATTTATAAATGCCTTGGAAAATGGAATGTACATTTTTAATTGTAGAGTGAAAGTTGAACTTTCATTGATATCGACTTTATTTATATACAACTATGGTGGCACAGTGGTTAAAATGCAGTGTTGCAGGCTAACTCTCTGCTCACTGCCAAGAGTTCAATTCTGAGTGGCTCAAGGTGGACACAGTCTTCCATCCTTCTGAGGTCAATAGAATTAGAATTAAAATTCTTTATTGGCCAAGTGTGATTGGACACACAGGAATTTGTCTTTGGTGCAAATGCTCTCAGTGTACATAAAAGAAAGATACATTCGCCAGGTACAACACTTAATAATAGTTATAGGGTTATAAGCAATCAAATCATACGAGGAAACAGTCAATAAAAAGGATACAAGTGACAAAGTTACAGTCACAAGTGGGAGGGGATGGGTGATGAGAAGATTAATAGTAATAGTAGAATGTAAAATGAGGACCCAGATTATATGGGGCAATAGGCTGACTCTGCAAACCGCTTGGAAAGGGGCAACTGTGAAGCTGTATATAAGTCTAAGTGCTACTGCTATATTTTGGGGATCTTTTGTTTGCACTTCTATCAGACGCTTATCTTTTATCTCAGTTACAAGTAGTCCCTGATTTACAATCCCAACTGAGCCAAAAATTTCCATTGCTAAGCGATACATTTGTGAAGTAAGTCTTGCCCCATTTTACGAACTGTCTAGCCACAGTTGTTATCAGTTAGTAACGTGGTTGTTAAGTGAACCTGGCTTCACTTATCAGAAGGTCGCAAAAGGTGATCCCATGACCCTGGGACATGGCAACCACCGTAAGTATGAATCAATTGCCGAGCGCCTGAATTTTGATCACGTGATTATGAGGATGCTGCAAAGGTCATTAGTGTGAAAAATGGTCCTGTTGCTTTTTTCAGTGCCGTTGTAACTTCACTAAATGAACTGTTGTAAATTGAGGATTACTGGTAGTTGATTCTCTGATTCCTTCTAAAATTAATCTAGGGTTATAGCTCCTTCTGCTAAAAGAGAGATCTACTCAAAATTCCTTCCCTCAGGATTTCAAAAACTGGCTGTGTGGTTACTAGGTTTCATACGCAACAACAATACTTCCTCATTGAGGTAACTAAGATTTCTGAACACTTCACTAATCTTAGATACCGTAAATTCTTCTGTTATAGAGTCCCTTAGGTAAATTGACTTAAGTTATGGAAGGACCTAGAAAAATATCTGTCAGGTGTTTGGCAGACACCTCCAAGATCTGATCTTGTTGACGCTCCGATTGTACTAGGAATTAGTGATGAAAAATCCCTTTTTGGAATGTCTTTTGCTATAAAAAATAGTTTGGCTATGAGAAATGAGGAAGTCTAACATTCCAAGCTTGTAAAAAATGAGCGTCATCAGGAAGGAGAAGCTGTTCTTGAGGTACTGAGGAGCACCATACCAGAAATGTCAGCAATCAAATTGGTGTAATAATTTACTTTTATAATGTTCTGTCAGTGTCTTAAATAAGATTTCCGCATGTTTTTCTTCGTTTTATTCTTTGATACCTTTCCTGGTTGCTCTAAAATTAGACCTGCAATCATGTGGGGAAGAAAACAAAGTCTAATCTCACATTAATTGTTTCCCAGAAAAACAAGATTGGCTACGGGGTTTTTTATACAGGCCACGTTAGATCAGTCATATCAGTCATGGGGGGGGGGGGGGGAGAAGGGGTAGATGTCGAAGTCAGGATGATGGTATGATCGAAGCCCCATTCCCTTTTATTGGCCATTGCACATGATTGATAAAGCGGGAGGGAGGAGGATGGTTTCTGTCGCACCATTCTGTGCACCAACTGGAACTTTTTAAAAATCTTCTTGGCAGACATTCCTAAGCTGTCTTGCTCCTTTCTCTGTGACTGTTGGGTGCCCCTTCTGAAAGGAATGGGATTCCCCAATAAGATGAATCAGGCAGTAAGAGGAAGGAAGGAAGGAAGGAGGGAGGGAGGGAGGAACAATGAGGGAGGGAGGAACGGAAGGAGGAAGGGAGGAAGAAACAGGGAGGAAGAAGCTGGAAGGAAGGAAGGAAGGAAGGAAGGAACAATGAGGGAGGGATGAAAAAAGGAAGGAACAAGAAGTGAGTGAGTGAGTGAGTGAGTGAAGGAGGGAGAAACAATGAGGGAGGGAGGAAAGATGGAAGGGACAAGGAGTGAGTGAGTGAGTGAGTGA
>NW_020716976.1:325439-352429 GCF_900518725.1 Notechis scutatus | reverse complement strand
GAGTGAGTGAGTGAAGGAGGGAGAAACAATGAGGGAGGGAGGAAAGAAGAAAGGAACAGGGAGGGAAGAATGGAAGGAGGAAGGGAGAAAGAAACAGGGAGGAAAGAAGGAAGGAACAAGGAGTGAGGGAGTAAGTGGAAGTGGAAGTAAGGAAGGAAGGAAGGAAGGAAGGAAGGAAGGAAGGAAGAAGGGACTTTAAAATACAATTAATTTACTTTTGGGTTATACATTATTATTTTAAAAATGAATCCACTCAATTTCCTTTCCCCAATCTTAGAAAGAAAGAAATATTAGTCCTGAGCCTTTTGCATGATTGTGCCACCTAGGTTGGGCCCTGACATTATTTTGGAAGCTCTCAAATTAATATTTTATACTTTGGATATCATATGATTCATAGCCTTGGGGCTACTTGCTGAACATGCCTCAGAAGGTGTGAAATAGAGAGAAATCAAATCTCAGGGACAGAGTTTTACACAAACAGGTTCAAGCCTTCCATTCTGAGATTTTCCAGGAGCATTTTCTCCTGAATAAGGGTGGGTGAGAACTTTCTTTAATTTCCTGAGGGCAAGAGGCATGAGATGAAATGGCACAGGCTGGATCAATCGTGTCTCAGATTGCAGGATTTAAGCACCTCTGGATTTAAGCACCAAGCAGAACGGTGGCCATTTCTATTTCCCCCCAAGGAAAAACAGAATAAACACGCCTTAAATTTGCCCTGGGTTAATTCTTACAGATCTGCCTAGATGCACATGTGCATGTATATATGCCCATACTTGCATCATTTATAGGTTTATTTAATCAGTGGTTAGAGTGCCGTACCGCAGGCTACTTCTGCTGACTGCTGGCTGCCTGCAATTTGGCAGTTCGAATCCCACCAGGCTCAAGGTAGACTCAGCCTTCCATCCTTCTGAGGTGGGTAAAATAAGGAACCAGATTGTTGGGGGCAATTTGCTGACTCTGTAAACCTGCTTAGAGAGGGTTGTAAAGCACTGTGAAGCGGTATGTACGTACGTCTAAGTGCTATTACTATTTCCCCACAGGGGAAAGGCAGCGATCAGGGCATTGCCAGACTTTGTAGATCTACCTGTGGGAAATCCTTTAGCTGCTCTTTTTTGATCATTTTTTTATATTCACACCAAATTCCAGTAACGTTGGCATGACACATTGAAAGACAAACCAGCCCTTTTCTTTTTACTAGGTGTTCTTTGGAAACCTGCCTGCATTGCTAATGATAGGGTAGCTTGGTGTGTTTTACCACCAACAGGAAATTGGTTCAGTTGGCTTAGGTTAGGGGTCAGCAACCCACAGCTCTGGAGCCGCATGGGGCTCTTTCATCACTCTACTATGGCTCCCTGTCACTCAAAATATGTGTCACAACCGCCAATGTGGGATTCTACCGGTTCTGTCCGGCTCTGTAGAACCGGTAGCTCTGAAGAGCAGCAGACACAGAACCGGTTCCGTGTCTGCTGCTGTTTTGGCCTACACGCCCGCCCGGGTTCTTACCTGACCTTTATTTCCTGCTTTTTCAACCTTAGCTGCTTTGCGCAGCACAGCTGCAGTTGAAAAAGCAGGAAAGTGGTACTTTTTCAAATGCTGTGCACCCGCGCGCAGCGCTTTTCAGCTGTCGAGACAGCAAGCTGACGACCTTTCACATACGTGCGCAGCAAAATATATATTACCAAACCGGTAGTCGGATCCTGCCCCTGTGTGACACCCGCCGGCAGGCGATTTATTGAGTTTTTTGACCAAACATGATTAATCCAAGGAATAAAAAGTTTCAGAAGAAAACAGAATGTTTAATTCAAATACATATGCTAATTTTGTGGCCACTTAGGAAATAGCCAGGCATGGGAAGGGTTTTGTGACGCCCGGTGTTTTCTGTGGGAAACAGATCCAAATGGCTCTTTGAGTGTTCAAGATTGTCGACCTCTGGGTTAGGTAAACTGTGGTTAACTTAATGCTGGAGAAGCATCATGCAGACATCGTGGGTGCCCTTCAAATCAAGGGCTGTTTTTTTTTCTCTTCTAATTCGTTGATGGTCATCCTGAAGTTGCTTGTATGAACTGGAGACTACAGAAAGTCCTTGATTTACAGCCACAATTGGGTCCAAGACTTCTGTTGTTAAGCAGCACAGTTAAGTGAGTTCCCCCCCCCCCCATTTGACTATCTCTCTTGCCACCGTTGTTAAGTGAATCACTGCAAGTTGTTAAGTTAGTAATGTGGCTCTTAAATAAATCCGGCTTCCCCACTGACTTTGCTCATCAGGAGGTAGCAAAAGGGGATTGCCTGACTTTGGGACACAGAAACAGTCATAAGTATGAGCCAGTTGCCAATCATCGGAATTTTGATCACATGACCCCGGGGATGCTGCAATGGTCATAACTGTGAAAAACGGTCATAGGTCACTTTATCTAAGTAACTTTGAATGGTCACTAAACAAACGATTGTAAGTTGAGGACCATTTGTAGTTAGTTTCAAATATGATGCTCCCTCTTGGAAAACTGGGTGCCTTCACACATTTTATTAGCTTTAGTGGACAAAAATGGGTGTAGGAAGAGGGTTGAAAATGTCAAGATAGGAGTCACAACCAAATCAACCCCAGACCACACCTAGAATACTGCATCCAGTTTTGGTCACCACACTATAAAAAAAGATGTTGAGACTCTAGAAAAAGTACAGAGAAGAGCAACCAGGATGATTAGGGGACTGGAGAAGAAAACATATGAAGAACAGTTGCAGGAACTGGGCATGGGTGGTCTAGTGAAGAGAAGGACCAGGGGAGACAGGATAGCAGTCTTCCAATATTTGAGAGGCTGCCACAGAGAGGAAGGGGTCAACCTGTTTTCCAAGGACAAGGAATAATGGATGGAAACTGATCAAGGAGAGATTCAACCTGGAAGTAAGGATAAATTTTCTGACAGTGAGAACAATCCATCAGTGGAATAATAGCTTGCTTTCGGGAGTTGTGGGAGCTTCATTACTGGAGGCTTTCAAGAAGAGATTGGACTGCTATTTGTCAGAAATGGTGTAGGGTCTCCTGCTTGGGCAGTGTTGTGGTTCGCCGGCAGCAGGTGTGGACGGCTGAGGTCTCGGAGAGTGAGGACTCAGAAGAAGGGCCTGCGTGTGATTCAGGGGTGGGGCCAGGACCATCAGGGAGTGGAATGCTGCCTTCGGAGATTGTGGAGGCTGGCAGCAGTGATGAAAAGATCCCCGAGAAGCCTGTGCCCAGTGCGTGTGCATGCAGGGCAGCTCAAAGGAAAGAGCCGTTGCAGCAGCATAGGTGACTGGGGAGTAAGGCTGCAAGGTAATGGCCCCTCCCTTCAGAGATAAAAGCCAGCTGAGAAACCGGAGTTCTTTGCAGGAAGCAAAGAAGTTTTTGCACTCAAGCTTTGTGGATGTTCAGAATATCTTGGTTGGTGTTTGGAGACTCTTTGTTTTTTGAAATATTTCTTAGTAACTTTAGTGTTCTTGGCAGCCTTGCACAACCTTGGCAAGGCTCATTCTTATCAAAGACAATTAGTTTGAAACAGCCTTTTTACTGTGAAGGAACAGAATTCATAAAGAATCATTAAAAGGTTTTGCTGTTACCTCTGTTTCATGTTTGTTTCCTTGGAACAAGGTTTGGGTCAGAACAGGCAGGGAGTTGGACTAGATGACGTTAAAAGGTCCCTTCCAACTCTGTTAATCTGTTAGCCCCCTTTTTTGTATGTGTTGTGATGTTTTTCACTGTGCTCTCCCATTAGTTATATTATCAGTAGTGAATTTTATTTATTTTTATTTATTATTTATTTATTTATTTGCTTGTTTGTTTGTTTATTTATTTTGTCAATGGCTTACAAGATAATAGGTATAAGTAAAAACATAGTTATGAATACATGGATACATATAAGAATAGTAAATATATATATAAAAGAAACAATAGGACAGGGACGGTAGGCACGTTGGTGTGCTTATGCACGCCCCCTTATGCACGCCCCCTCTTAGGAAAGGGGTGAGGTCAATAGTAGACAGTCTAAGGTTAAAGTTTTTGGGGTTTGGGGAAGAAATCACAGAATCAGGTAGAGTATTCCTGACATTGAGCACTCTGTTGCTGAAGTCGTATTTCCTGCAATCAAGTTTGGTGCCGTTAACCTTGAGTTTGTATCTATTGTGTGCTCTTGTATTGTTATGGTTGAAGCTGAAGTATTCATTGACAGGTAGGACATTGCAATGTATGATTTTATATACTATACTTAGATCGGACCAAAGGCGGCGTAGTTCTAGGTTTTCTAGGTCTAGAATTTCGAGTCTGGTGGCATGAAGTATTCTGCAATTTTCTTTTTTTAAAAATTTTTATTCTAGAAAAAAACATTTATTTGACATACATTTAAAACAGACAAATCAACATATATATATACATATACATATACATGTTTTCTGAGGTTCTCGCGGGTATTTGTATGTGGATCTTTGGTTATTCGGGTTTTCTCCCGCGTAAGATTGGAAGTATCTAGGCAACGTTTCAATGAAGTCTCATTCATCATCTTCAGGCTTCTGTCTTCAGCTCTGTGCCAATCTTACGCGGGAGAAAACCCGAATAACCAAAGATCCATATACATATACATATATACTTTTTACAGTGTGTATTGAGCAATGGTTAAATTTTTTTTCTTTATCATTGACATGATCTGCCTTGTTACAATAACTCCTTCGTTCTTTTAATGTTTTAATTTCACTATATAGTTTATAATTAAATGCACGTCTTCTGTCATTTCCATAACTTATCCAAATATCAAATCTTACCTTTTCTTTAACCAATCATACCAAATGTTCCATATTTCATAGTAGTCACTATCTTGTTTATTTTTTAACAATTTGGTTAGGCTATCCATCTCAGCACATTCATGTATTTTTTTAATTACCATATCCTCTGAAGGAATGAAAGACAGTTTCCAGTTTTGTGCGTAGGTTATTCTGGCCGCAGTTACGATGTGCAAAATTAAATATTGATATTTTTTCTCCATGTTTAAATCTATCATACTTAGCAGGAAGGTTTCGGGTGGTATTCTGCAATTTTCAAACAAACATTTTTCCCAAATTGTTTCTCTTAATGTTGGAATGATTATGCATCTTCCAAATGCTTCTCAAATTAATGATTTCTTAAAAACAGGTTGTTCTAAAGTAGCTTTGGAATAGTTACCCAAAAACTTAAGCAACTTCTATCTCCCCCTTTGGGCCAAGGGGCTTGATGTCCTGTTCTTCAGAGGATGGATGGGTGGGTGGGTCATGAAGAATCCATGGAAACTGACCGGGATGTTTGATCAGAAGGGTGTAGCCTTACGAGCAGGAGAGAAAGGAGAAAGCAAAACAAGGAAATGCAACAAAGCAAATAAGAATAAGTGTATTATTTGCCCTAGATTATGTTTCATGTGATTGTTTCTGCAGGAAGCAAAACTCAGAAAATTGCCCTTGGCTTTCCCCAAGTTTGTCCTCTCCAGAAGTGTTGGAATTCAGATCCCATAACTCCCAGCACATCTAGAGGTTGGGAAAGCAGTGAGCCCCACTCCCTTAATTATCTCTTTAGGAGAACAACAATTCAAAAGCTATGATCTTAATTCTAATTAGGAAGTGGGGAAGGGGGAACCACAAAATTGTGTCTCACCTATTTTGGCCATGTGATGCGGAAGAATTCACTGGAGAAAAGCAATTATCTTTTGGAAGAGTTAGCAGTAAAAGGAAACCAGGCCATCAAAGAACACAATGGCTGGACACCATCAAAGCTCATGACACCGGGCAGATGTTGAACAACTCAAAGAAGTAGTGCAAGATGTGGAAAGACCTGGCCCATAGAATCGCCAAGAGTTGAACACAACTGAATGAATATCGGCATCAACATCAAGGATTGAGGGGGTGGATGGATCTACTAAAGCTTCTGTAAGCTGGGGACCTGTCCATAGTCATGCTGATGGGGAATTGTGGAAGTCCACCAACCATCTCCCCTCAGTCCTTCATCTCATCCTGAACTTCTAAGGCTTTGGAAGTTACATCTTGGCTTATCTAGCCTGACAGTTACTGGCTATGAAATGAAACTTGAATTCTGGCTTAGTTCCCAGTGTGAAAGATGCTGTTGATCTGCATGATAAGGTAAAGCACATCTTAAGTAGCTAAGGAGCAAAAAAAAACCAACCAGCTGTGCTACAGGGAGCTGCTCTGAAAAAGGCCAGGACGATAGATATCATCTTGCTTACAGCGAGAACTCACTGGATTGGATGTATTCTGTGCCATGTTTATTCAAAAAGCTACAGCCATTCACGCAATATGCTAAGACTTGAACTAGAATTTCTGAACCCTAACAACGCAACTCAAACAAACCGCACAACAGGTAAATGTAGCTTCTGAACCCAGCCACCATAGTGTGGCTTACATATAGTCACCTACAGGTAGTGTCAACTTTGAAGATGGCCTGGCTGTGGCCATGTTTCAGGCTTCAGTGTTGCCACAACAGTGATGAGGGTTAGGAAATAGAGATAGCTGGGGTTTTGTAGCTAAAATAAAATTGTTTCCCCTGGGAACCAAGGACATTCCAACCAGGTGGCTGAAGAGGAGGAGGAATGAAGTTACCAAGCAACAGGACAGCAATCTGATTGGACCATGTGATTCATTTGTTTGGGAAAAGGGGGAAACTTTTACTTTTAATTAGGTGAAAACCGTGGGAACCTTTAAGAGTTGGTTTTCACCAGTCTGTGCCAATATGATAAATAAATAAAACTGTTCTTTGAGGAATCTACCTGCCTCAGAGTTCTGTTTGCTATGGATGTATTACTTGGAACCCTGACATGTAGTACGTGTGTGTGTGTGTGTGTGTGTGTGTGTATCCTCACATATATGTGTGTGTGTATATGTATGTATGTAAGTATGTATGTATGTATCTGTCTTTCTGTCTGTCTATCTATCTACCTACTATCTATCTATCTATCTATCTATCTACCTATATACCTACCTACCTACCTACCTACCTTAGGACAATACAGGTCCTACATATATATCACATATATATGTAAGACAATATGGGTAGTCCTCAACTTACAACAGTTCATTTAGTGACTGAAGTTATACTGAAGTTCACGTAGGTAGGTGAATGGGAAAACTATATGAACACTGACGTCGCACTGAAAAAATGGTTTAAGGATCTTTTTCACACTTAACGACTGTTGCGGCATCCCCATGGTCACATGATTAAAATTCAGACGGCAATTGGCACGTATTTATCACGATTTCAGTGTCCTGGAGTCATGCGATCTCCTTTTGCGATCTTCTGACAAGCAAGTCGATGGGGAAGCCAAATTCACTTAAAAACCGTGTCACTAACTTAACAGCTGCAGCGATTCACTTAACGACCGTGGCAGGAAAGATTGTAAAATGGGGCAAACTTAACAAGTGTCTCTCTCAGGCAAAAGAAACGCCGGGCTCAACTGCGGCCCTACGTCGAGGACGGCCTGGAGTGTACTGCTATTGTTCAATAACCGAGGACCAAAAATGGCTGTTCTTCTGTGGCAACTCATCCAGGTGCCTACTGGTAGATGCAGAATTGTAAGAGCAACAATCTGGAACTGGTAGATCAAGATTCTGTCTAAAAACAATGCATGGCCGTTGAGCAAGAAATAATCACCAAAGTAAATGACCTATTAAAATCTGCTTCATTGGATTTCTTGCTGTAGGAGAGTCGTGGTTTTTTTTTTTTTTTTAACACACCCTGTTCTTGAAACACTCATCCCAGTGTAATTACCTCATGGAATGAGGGCTAAGGACTGCGTCTCTGCTATTCTTTCTTCATCATAGCTTTACTTCCTGGTTATATAAATTATTTCTCAGCTATTGGTAATGTTTATTGTTTATATCAGAGCTTTCAGGTTGCCTTAGGCATGAAAGCCAGCTGGGTGCATTTGGGCCAATTCCCCCCCCTCTCTCTCTGGGGGGGGGGGAAGCAGGAGAAAGGAGTATCTGCTATGTTCACCTGCCTGAGTTATTGATGAAAACAATAAAAGCAGGATATAAACAAATAAATTACCAATCACAACCAACTAGGACAGGAATCTTCAAGCTTTTAAGACTTGTGGACTACAACTCCCAGAATCCCTTCTCCAGTCATGTTAGCTCAGGAATTCGGGGAGTTGAAGTCCACAAGTCTTAAACTTGCCAAGTTTGAATTAGGGAAATAGATGCATTGTATATACCAGGATGGGCTACAATGTCCCTTTTACGACCTGTGGACTTCAACTCCCAGCATTCCTGAGTCAGCCTGGCTCAGGAATGCTGGGAGTTGAAGTCCACAGGTCGTAAAGGGGACATTGCAGCCTGTCCCTGGTATATATTAATACAATCCAATTAAAGTATAAAAATCCACTGGACCCACCCCCTGTGAGGCAAGCTTAAAAACTGAATATGAGATGACATTTGCTTTCCTCTTTTCTGAGTATCTTACCTTAAGAGAAAACGCCCAGAGAAATATGCATTTATAATGTACATAGAACAGTTTAAACATGATAGCTTGGCAATATCTTCCTTGACCTCTGGTACTAAAGGATCCATAATACAACCGCAAAACTAACAAAGCCACATCATGTATGGGTTAGGGCGAAACCTTTATACTTAATGTAAAGAAGTTACACTAGTTGAAGGTTAGCTTATCCGTTTTAATATAAATGGTAATGTTTCCGCTTTCAATGTTTGATATTTTAATCCTGGAATTGTTTTGTTCTGTTACTTATGTTGAACGTTGCGTGATGGATGGAGACATGGGTGCCATACAAATTTAATCAACAAACAAACAAAGATGCAGGCCACCATTGCCAATTTATTTGGCGTCCTGAAGTTGCATGAGAGTTAATTAAGTAGTCCTTGACTTACAACCACAACTGAGCCCCAAATTTCTGTTGTTAAGTGAGTTTTGCCCCATTTTACAACCTTTTTTTGCCACGATTGTTAAATGAATCACTATAGTTGTTAAGTTAGTAAGATGGTTGTTAAATGAATTTGGCTTCCCCATTGACTTTGCTTGTCAGAAGGTTGTAAAAAGTGTGTCAGGGCTCCAACAAATCCACCCTCATTCAAATCAAAAGTTTTTAGCCACATCTCAGAGAAAAGTAAATTGGTTTACTAGCAGTTGCCATGTTGGGGTGTGGCTGGGTGCAGCCGATACTAAATCGCATCATACATTTCCCCCTTGACCCTGGCCTTTCCCCCACCCCCTGGGTGTGACTTCTCCAATGGGACACATCCATCTCCAAGAGTCCTCCATTATGCTCTCCAATAACCTTCTTATGCTCCGACAACTTTGGGCTGCTGGGGTGATTATCTAGGCATTTAAGGAATGCCTTATTTTCCCTCACTCCCTTTTCCTGGCAGCTGAGTTTCTGCCTCTCTGAGGTTCTACTTCTCTTTTAGGGGAAATATTCTGCCTTTTAAAATATATATCCTAAAACATTTCATTTTTTTCTAGGAGAGGGGTGGGTTTTAACTTCCAACACATGAAAAGGGAAGGGTGTCTCTTTGGAGGCAACACCCATTTCAAGCCAACATTTAAAAGTGGAGTGGATTTCTTCAACGTGCAACTCAAAAACCGTCTAGACAATGAAAAAAACGTCGAACTCAAAAACCGTCTAGACAATGGAGAGAAGGACCTGTACATTGACTACCATGCTGACTGTATCAAAAGTAAGCCACGCAACCCAATACTCAGCTTTTACCCTCAACCACAACCCTACCTCAACCCATCCACCATCACCCAAGACTAGGCACGCACGGCCCCAACTACCTCAATTCCAACTACTACCAGCCTTAAATGCAAACTACTCAATGCAAGAAGCCTCGTGAATAAAATACCTGAATTTCTCTTCCTCCTAAATATGGCTAACTTCGACATTATATTTGTCTGTGAAACATGGCTCAATGCATCTCTCCCCGACTCCATTACCACAGTAAGAGACTATCATGTTTACAGATCAGATCGTGAAAATCGTCGAGGAGGTGGTGTTGCTATATTCTATAAAAAATCCTTACATCTAAAAAATATCCAAGTTACCCAGGAGCTTGCCCTTCCTGAAACCATCATCTGTGAACTATCCTCAAATATCACAATTCGATTCTTACTATGTTACAGAGCACCTGATTATGACATCGAACATGTAAACAAGCTAAATACATTACTAACATGGGCTGCATCCTGCCCATACCCTTTTATCCTTCTTGGTGATTTCAATCTACCTCATATTGACTGGACCCTAAATGATTGTACAACTGAAATCATACACACAACCTTCTACAATGCTATTACAAATCTGGGACTGGAACAACTAGTAATCAACAACACTAGACTAAACAACTGCCTCGATCTCATCTTCTGCAACAGTTTGAACCTAATTTACGGAATACAAACTAAAGAACCCTTTTCCAGTAGTGACCACAATATGATTGACTTTTGTCTCAACATACATCCACACAAAAATCACCACAATGATGTAATCCCCTATTGTAACTTCAAAAAAGGCAACTATGATCTTATTGACAACGATCTCTCATCCCTTGATTGGCAATCTCTATTCACTGGATGCAATACCGTTGAAGACCATTACAACATATTTTTACTTGAAGTCAAAAGAGTCATCAAACTATATGTTCCAACAACAACTCCCAAAACAAAACAAAAAAGCAGATTACCCATATCAATAAGGAAACTTCAATCCCAAAAGAGATCACTCTGGCGGAAAAACAAATCTGGTCACGTTGCCAATTTCAAAAACCGATACAAAAATTTATGCCACCAGATAAAGACCGAATGCACCAATTATCACATTAAACAAGAGGAAAACCTTCTAAGCACCAATTCCACCCGAGCTTTTTACAATTTTGTAAACAACAAACTAAAAGACTCAAGGTCCATCCCTCCCTTGATAGGACCTGATGGTAAAGACTGCAATGACGACACCATTAAAGCCAACATCTTTAACACATTCTTCGGCTCAGTATTTGTAAACAGCAATGGATCATGCCCAGTATTTCCTAGCCGTACCACAGATAACAACAATGATCTAATACATATCGATTTCACAGAAGACAATGTCGAAAAATCACTACGCAATCTAAAACCATCTCTATCTATTGGACCGGATGGAATATGTGCCTACTTCTTAAGAAAGCTATCCACTGCCATAGCCAAACCTCTAAGCATAATCTTTGAAAAATCTTTCAGGACCAGCTCCTTGCCTAACCTATGGTCACAAGCCACAGTCATCCCCATCTTCAAAAAGGGAGACCCAAGCCTAGTTGAAAATTACAGGCCAATCTCCTTATGCTGCGTCACCTGTAAAGTCATGGAATCAATTATTAACCAATCCATCATCCTCCACTTAAGAGACAAACAACCTACTCTCCAATAAACAATTTGGTTTCAGAAAAAAACTATCCTGTAATCTGCAACTCTTACACTGCAAAAACATATGGACGACACAACTCGACCAGGGCAAAGCAATAGACGCAATCTACATAGACTTCTGTAAAGCCTTTGATTCAGTGGTACACGACAAACTACTCCTAAAAATAAAATCCTATGGTATCTCTGGACAACTGAATAACTGGATAGAAGCATTCCTGTCAAACAGACAACAAATGGTCAAAATCGGGAGCGTCCTATCAAATCCAGTACCTGTCAATAGTGGTGTCCCCCAGGGCAGTGTTCTAGGACCAACTCTCTTCATACTCTACATAAACGACCTCTGTGATCATATTAAGAGCAATTGCGTTCTCTTCGCTGATGATGTAAAGCTGTTCAATACCACAGACAATACTGCTACCCTACAAAAAGATCTTGACTATGTATCAGAATGGTCAAACAAATGGCAACTTCAAATCTCAACAAATAAATGCTCTGTCTTACATATTGGCAAAAAAAATCAGAAAATAAAATACAAGCTGAATAGTCAAGATCTTGTTGATGACTCAAGCTCTGTAAAGGACCTTGGAATACTCACCTCTAATGATCTAAGTGCTAGAGCCCACTGCAACTACATAGCCAAAAAGGCATTAAGAGTTGTTAACCTAATCCTACGTAGCTTTTTCTCTGGTAATATCACACTACTAACCAGAGCATACAAAACATTTGCTAGACCAATACTCGAATACAGTTCATCAGTCTGGAACCCTCATTACGTATCTGATATTAGCACAATTGAGAAAGTCCAGAAATATTTCACAAGAAGAGTTCTCCACTCTTCTACTCGTTGTAGAATACCTTATGCCACCAGACTTGAAATTCTAGAACTAGAAAACCTTGAATTACGCCGTCTTCGGTCTGACTTAAGCATGGTATATAAAATCATACATTGCAATGTCCTACCTGTCAATGAATACTTCAGCTTCAACCATAACAACACAAGAGCACACAATAGATACAAACTCAAAGTAAACCGCACCAAACTTGATTGCAGGAAATACGACTTCAGCAATAGAGTGGTCAATGTCTGGAATACTCTACCCGACTCTGTAGTTTCTTCCCCAAACCCCAAAAACTTTAACCTTAGACTGTCTACTATTGACCTCACCCCTTTCCTAAGAGGTCTGTAGGGGGCGTGCATAAGCGCACCAACGTGCCTACCGTCCCTGTCCTATTGTTTCTTTTATTTTTCTTATATGTACCCATTTCATGTATTCACAACTATGTATACACTTATACTTATTATCTTGTAAACAATTGGCAAATCAAATAAATAAATAAAAATAAAAATAAATATCAGATTGACAGAGGAGGAGAACAAAAAAACAACACCGGAACCTGCTACAAAACCTACAAAGATGTTGGGAATATGTAAGTCCCACAGAAGCTTCAATAAAAGTTGTTTTTCTTGTTGAAAAACCAGCCTGGGTCTTTTGCCCCTCAGCACCTGCCCTCAGCACTCTGCATTCAATAAAGAAGAAAGCAGGCGGAGAGAGAAACCCAGGGGTTTGTTTGATCCCTTCATTCCAGGAATCGATTACTGAGAATGGCCTCCGGATCAACAACGCTGTCCTATCTTTAAAGATGCTACACCAGAGAGAAGGCTTCTCTCCGGCCTGCCGAACCATAAAGCCCTTCAGGCATCGCCTCAGATGGGTTGAGTTCAAGCTATTTAAGTCTGCCGCTTAGGAATTCCAAAGCTGTAGGCTAGTTGCTTGAGAAGGCTGTGGAAAAGCCCAGACATTAAACATCAAACAAATCAACCTGAAGCCACTGGAGGCACAAATGACCAAGCTCAAATTATCCTACTTTGGACACTTAAACACAAAGACCTACAGCTGCAGCCAACAAAGAAGCCAGCAAACAACCTGATGCAGTCTTTTTTTTTTTAAGCCAACACAATCCTAGGCTGCGTTAATAGATAGATAGAATCAAACTTATGTGAAAAGTGAGTACCGCGTTAGAGTCCCTTGATAAGATCACACTTAAAACACTTGTGTTGGAAGAATTATCCTTCTGGGTTCAGTTCCAAGTGGGAAAAAAAGACACTGGAAATATGGAGGCTGTTTGGAAAGATGGTTTAATGGTGGACAGGACCTCATGGCTTGGAGCCTCCAAAGTGAAAAGGACGATCACATGCTTCAAGGTGTTGGGTGAAGGGAAAGAAAAAAAGGCCAAGATGCTGAGAGACCCTTAGTTATATGCCCTCTGTTGGGCCCCATCTTAGTAAGGCAGGACATAAAAATATATTAATTTTAGAGATATGTGGTATTAGCAAGAGAAAGAACAAGGAAGTTTGAAAAGCCAAAGCACAAGGATCATCTATCGGTCACATTTGCCAAGAAACCTAGTCTCACTTGTAACAAAACCACAAGCTAGGGAGTTTAGCAAGATGGGTTTGTGACATCCAGCCATCCTAGCTTAACAACAGGGGAAGGGGAAAGCTGTACTTCAAGTAACCAATGAATGACTGACAAGTTATATTTCTGTGTTTTGCCCCTTCTGAAGAAGTATATAGGCATGTACTGTTCTATAAGAAATTTGTTCAGAAGTGACTCTCACTAAAATACTCTGAACCGGTTTGCACAAATAAAACCAACTTATTTTTGGATTCCAAGGTCTGAATCTCGTAATTTCCTGCAACATTAGTGTTTCCTGTTCCTGTGTAAGGAATGTATCCCATTGGTTGTCAGACTCCCAGGGGGGTGGGGGTCTTAGCTAACTTTGTAGACTTTGTCGTGGCTTCACCTGAGTGCTGGCTGATGCAGGTCAGGTGGTGAGATGGGTAGAGGCCTTTGTTATGTAGAATATTCTGGCCCAGATCTTAATGGCCCATCCATTAACAAAGGTAAGGATGAGCTTCTGCTACTGAGGTGAATTTCTGCTTCTGAGTTTCTACTTCTCTTTTTAGGGGAAATAAAATAGCCCTTAGACTTATAAACCACTTTACAGCCCTTTACAGAGTCAGGATTATTGCCACCGACAATCTGGGTCCTCGTTTTACCGAATTCGGAAGGATGGAAGGCTGAGTCCATTTTGAGCCTGGTGAGATTTGAACAGGCAGCCACCAGTCAGCAGAAGTAGCCTGCAATACTGCACTCTAACCACTGCACCACCATGGCTCATAAGACATTGAGAATCTGATAACAGATAACAGATAATCAGAGTTGGAAGGGACCTTGTAGGTCATCTAGTCCAACCCCCGCCCAAGTGGGAGACCCTACACCATTTCTGACAAATCTCTTCTTGAAAGTCTCAAGTGATGGCGCTCCCACAACTTCCGAGGGCAAGCTGTTCCATTGGTTGATTGTTCTCACTGTCAGAAAGTTTCTCCTTATTTCCAGGTTAAATCTCTCCTTGTTCAGTTTCCATCCATTATTCCTTGTCTGGAGCTTTAGAAAATAGCTTGACCCCTTCCTCTCTGTGGCAGCTCCTTAAATATTGGAAGACTGCTATTATGTCTCCCCTGGTCCTTCTCTTTACTAGACTAGCCAAGCCCAGTTCCTGCAACCGTTCATTGTATGTTTTAGCCTCCAGTCCCTAATCATCCTGATTGCTCTTCTCTGTACTTTCTCTAGAGTCTCAACATCTTTTTTATAATGTGGTGAACAAAACTGAATGCAGTACTCTAGGTGTGATCTTACTAAGGCTTTATAGAGTGGTATTAGTACCTCACTTGATCTCGATTGTATCCCTCTGTTAATACAATTTAGGATTGCATTATCTTTTTTGGGCGGCTGCTGCACACTGCTGGCTCCTATTTAGCTGGTTGTCCACTAAGACTCCAAGATCTCTCTCACAGTTACTGCTATTGAGCAGTTGGAAGTGCTAAATAGAAATATTAGAGATGAAAAGAATATAAAAGGGATGAAAATTAAAAAGGAAGAATTCAAGTTGCAAGCATTTGCAGATGATCTGGTTTTTATTCTAGAAGACCCACTAGAAACAGCATCAAAATTGATAGAAAAGATAGAGACATATGGAAAGGTGGCTGGTTTGAAAATAAAGATAAGACAAAGATCTTGACGAATATGCTATCAAGACAAAAGGAAGAACTGGCAGACCTATTGAAAATTCAGGTCACGAATAAGATCAAGTACTTGACAGCAAGATGCAGTACACTAAAAGAAAATAATTATATCAAACTTAAACAGCAGATAGCGCTAGATTTGGCAAAATGGGAAAATTTACAACTGTCATTAATAGGGAGAATATCAACAATCAAGATGAATATATTACCCAGAATTTTATATTTGTTTCAAACAATTCCAATTAGGCTTGGAAAAGACTATTTTGAAGATTTAAATAAAATTGTGTTGAAATTTATATGGCAAGGTAAGAAAGCGAGAATAAAACTAAAACTCTTGCAAGAAGCTAGAATAAGAGGAGGATTTGGTTTGCCTAATTGGGGGTTGTATTGCCAAGCTACAAATTTGATGTGGGTTAAGGAATGGATAACATTAAGAAATGCTAGATTGTTGACATTAGAAGGACATGATCTGTTGTTGGGGTGGCATGCTTTTCTATAGGAACTAAAACACAGGGGTACTTTAGAAGACATTATATACGGGAGTCTCTGTGGTTAAACTGGGAGAAGATTAAAAGACAATGTTATTTGAAAATTCCAGTCTGGCTATTGACTATTGAAGCATTTTCTTATCCTATAATATACAAAAAGGAACAAACAGTTAGATATGGTGAAATATTGAATGAAAAGGGTGAACTTAAATCTATACAAAAACTAGAGGAACAAGGTATAAAGATGAATTGGTTTTCATATGCGCAAATACATTCAAAGTATGATAAATATTTTAAAACAGAAGGTTTCTATGATAAACTGACTGATTTAGATAAGATTTTGACAGGTACTGATGAAAAGGTAATTAAAAAATTGTATGGATATTTATTAGAAATTAAACTAGAAGAAGAACAAGTTAAAGAAACTATGATTGCTTGGGGGAAGAATTTTGGATATGGGATTGATCTAGAGAAATGGCAAAAATTGTGGTCTCAAAATTATAAAATGACAATGTCAACAGCATATAAAGAAAATTTGTATAAGATGTCTTACAGGTGGCATTTCCCCCCGACAAGAATAGCAAGAATGTTCAAGAATAAATCCAAAAAATGTTGGAAATGTCATCAGACACCTGGCTCATATTACCATATGTGGTGGACTTGTGCGGATGCTAAAAAATACTGGACTAAAATCCACACGTGGTTGGAAAAAATGAAAAAAAAAGCATATAGACTTGAAACCAGAGATATTTTTATTGGGAATTTTACCTGAAATATATAGTAAACATTTGAAATACCTGATTGTAAATGTATTAACAGCGGCTAGGATTGTATTTGCTAAAAACTGGAAAAATGAGAAAATACCATCACAGGAGGAAATTACTGGAAATATTGGAATGTGCTGAAATGAGTAGATTGACATTTGAAATTAGAGAACAGGATGATAAACAATTTTATAAAGTTTGGGATCTATTTTATTAATGGTTAGACAATAAAGTATAGTAACGAAATATGTAGACTTTTAGAAAATACTAAATATATAAAGATGTATTCTTTTCTTATTATATCTACAAATTGTTTTTAGGATAGATTTGGGATGATAATATGAATTGTCACAAAA
The DNA here is from genome assembly GCF_900518725.1 of Notechis scutatus. The sequence continues at coordinate 335,324 of NW_020716976.1, read as the reverse complement.
CAAATTAAGTAAAATATGATTATTTTCCAAAGCATGAATGAATAAAAGTATAGTCAAATGATTGATTAATAATGATACCAATGTATTTAATATTGGATTGAAAATATGAGATCATATACAATGTAATTGTAATTGAAGACTACGAAATGGAAGCACAAAACAATTTGTAAACCAACCGGCACACTGTGTGTACATATATGGAAGATGGCCTGATGTTTTTATGTTTTGTTTGTTTATGTTTGTTTTTAAAAACCTATAAAAATTTTATAAAAAAAAGAAGAAGAAATTTCCCGACAGTTAGAACACTTAATCAGTAGGACAGCTTGCCTTCAGAATTTGTGGGTCCTCATCATTGGAGGTCTTTAGGAAGAGATTGGTCATCCATTTGTCTGAAACAGTATCAGGTCTCCTGCTTAAACAAGGGGGTTGGACTAGAAGACCTCCAAGGGCCCTTCCAACTTTGTTATTCCGTTATCTAGCTCTATGGAGAAGACTCTGATTCTGGAAAAGGGGAAAAGAAAGAGAAGAGGATGACCAGCAGTAAGATGGATGGTCTCGGTGTAATGGAGATGGAGAAACCTTTGGAAGACCTGAAGCAGCACCGTGTTAAGAACAGATCGTGGTGGAGAAAATTTATATTTGCAGTTTTTAGGAGTCAGCAACAACTAATGGCGCATAATCAGTCAGGTTAGACTAGGAAGTCACATGGAAAACAAAAGCAGAGGAAAATGACTCTTACTCCTAAGAAAATTATGTGGATCAGGCCAAGAAGGTGACAGCGCCAGGAATTGTTTGCAACCAAGACTTGAAGACGATATGACCTATTAACTCCCCAGAAATTATACCTGGAGGGAAATAGCTCTGGATTGCTGAATTGAACGAGAGCGTTGATGCTGGGAAACTCAACCATTGTTTGACTCTGTTGTGTGAACGCAGGGGAGGTGCCTTCAGGATGTATTAGATCCACAGTAGAAAGTAGCACCTGGCTGATATTAACTAAGCAGTTTTGTTAGTGTTTGCCTGGACTACTGCTAGGAAATTCCAAGGGCTGGAGATAGACTGGGAAGATTTTTTTTAAATCTTAGAAAAGGATAGTAATGATTTCCTTCTATACAGCTGCCAGAGAAGTTACATGGTTGCATCTACCAGGTAACCTGAAGTCAAGGTCAACCTGTAAGAAACTTCTGAATCAGGTTGTACTGGCCACCAGGGGGCCCACATGCCCAGTTTTCATCCTATTGGGACTTATCAGATATTATTTTATGGGGTTCAAACCCTCACCTCAGAATTCAGCTCATTAAATTTTGTGATTCAGGTGACCGTGTACAATGCATTAGCTTTGGAGCCTCCCAAGTCCTGGCCCCCAGTAATTGTAGGAGGTGATATAGAGATATTTTCTGAATGGTACCCACAATCCACTTTCCCTTAAACTCTCGGACCAGAAACACAGATGTTACATTATGTTGTGCCCCCATTGTGGGAATTTCAGAGACGAAGTGTCCATTTTATAATATTTGCATACTTTGTCAGTGACCTTTCCAAACCTCTGGCATATCTCTGGAATGTTTTCAGAGAACATTAGTTATTTCTTGTTTAATTTTTTTATGCTACTCTTTTCCTGTTTATTTCTTATACCAAAGAATTGGACCTAATAGTTTTATCATTAGATTAGCAATTGACCCTGGAGGTGACAAAGAAATAGACTGTCAGTCTTGCCCCAGCTTCGGCATTTAGGAAAGAAAGAGTCCATTTGTAGTGAAAGGTACACTTTGACTAAAGCCAAGTGGTTGCATCATAAGCAAAGCTGGATCTGAATATTCCAGCTCAAAACCTGCCTTTTCTCGGACGCTTCCTCCTTGATCAGTTCATGAGTGTCCAATGATATTTGAATTTGGTGTTTTGGTAACAGCTTTGCGGTATGGAACCTCTTTGATGTAGTTTTGCATTCCGTTCTCACACTCATGTCTTTGGATGTTCCAGTCTGTTCCAGATTGGCACCTCTGGTTACTGTCATCCTTCCTCCTTTATATTCCCTTTCTCCCTCCTCCCACATTTTATGGCAGGATGCCAGCGAAGCAAAACAGGCGGAAGTGTTTACGATGGCAGACCTGACATTGGCTGAGGTGCAGAGGTGGTATATTCAGCAGGTTCTGGCCAGTTCTGGAGAACTGGCGGTGGAAATTTTGAGTAGTTCGGAGAACCAGCAAATACCACCTCTGACTGGAGATTTGACAGTACCCTTCCCTTGCCACGCCCACCAAGTCATGCCCACAGAACCACTGCTGAGGTGCCACACTTTTTCTGTATCAAGTAGGAACAGAAGATATTGCATGTTTCTGAAACTGATGTCTTCTGGACAAGATGGGAAGCCATGATGATTGTGGATTTAGTAATCCCATTCCCAACACATCTGTGAAAGTGCTCGCTGGCCTCTACATGGGAACACAACAATATGTTGGGGTTCCCCACTCTGAAATGGTTCAGTGGCTTACAGTAAAGAAATGAGCCAGTGAAATATCTCAGCCATCGCCAAATGTTAAAAGACATAGGGAATGTGGAGAACGTATTATTGCCACAAAATTCTAGGCTGCCAGTGGGTTGTGATCAGGATTTGGAGGAACATTATTGTTGCTTATTGTGGATTTTAGAACTATTATTTGGAAAGGGAGCTCCTAGCCAGCTTAGCTTGGGCACAGAAGCTGTGCTGAGTTGGGCCTGGGAATCCTGTTTTTGGAAGAAGGAAGGTCCCCGGAGTATGGTAAAAAAACAAAAAAAATTCTAGATGGCAGCTCTGAATGTTTTTTATAGGTGTCCTCTGTCAAATATGGTGCACTGGAACAAACTGTAACACAGATAGTTCAAGAATGTCCCCTCAGGAAATTTCAAGGCATCTGGGATGTTCTCACTGCTGCCACACCAGAAGCAGTTAGATCAAGGGTCTTCAAACTTGGCAAGTTTAAGACTTGTGGACTTCAACTCCCAGAATTCCTGAGCGAACATGACCGGAGAAGGAATTCTGGGAGTTGAGGTCCACAAGTCTTAAAGCTGTCAAGTTTGAAGACCCCTGTAGAGATGGTTAGCTTCTTTTGATAATGAATTACAACATCTATCCTATTGCAATTCTATGGCTTCTTATTATGGAAGTTTTACTATGGTTTCATCTTAATGTAATATGTTATCTCCTACATTGTATTGTCCACAAAATCTCTCTCCCCCCCCATTCTCTCTTTATCTATCTATCTATCTATCTATCTATCTATCTATCTATCTATCTATCTATCTATCTATCTATCTACCTCTATCTATCTATCTATCTATCTATCTATCTATCTATCTATCTTATCTATCTATCTTATCTATATCTCTATCTATCTATCTATCTATCTATCTATCTATCTCTATCTACAGTATATCTATCTATGTATCTCTATGTATATCTATCTCTATCTATCTCTCTATCTCTCTATCTATCTATCTATCTATCTATCTATCTATCTATCTATCTATCTATCTATCTATCTCTATCTACAGTATATCTATCTATGTATCTCTATGTATATCTATCTATCTCTATCTCTATCTCTATATCTATCTATCTATCTATCTATCTATCTATCTATCTATCTATCTATCTATCTATCTATCTATCTATCTATCTATCTATCTATCTATCTACCTACCTACCTACCTACCTACCTACCTACCTATGTATCTCTCTCTCTCTCTATCTCTATCTACAGTATCTCTATGTATCTCTATCTATCTCTATCTATCTATCTATCTATCTATCTATCTATCTATCTATCTATCTATCTATCTACCTACCTACCTACCTACCTACCTACCTACCTACCTACCTACCTATGTATCTCTCTTTCTCTCTCTATCTCTATCTACAGTATCTCTATGTATCTCTATCTATCTCTATCTATCTATCTATCTATCTATCTATCTATCTATCTATCTATCTATCATCTATCTATCTATCTTTCTATCTAGATCAATGGTACAACCCTCTCCAGCACTGAGTTGTGCTATGACTGTACAGGTACTCCTCGACTTACAACAGTTTGTTTATTGACCATTTGAAGTTACAATGGTGCTGAAAAACATGATTTAGGACCGTTTTTCTCACAACCACTGCAGTATCCCCAAGGTCATGTGATCAAAATTCAGAAGCTTGGCAACTGACTCATAATTATGACGGTTGCAGTGTCCTGTGGTCATGTGAATCCCCATTTGCAAACTTCTGACAAGCAAAGTCAATAGGGGAGCCAGATTCACTTAACAACCGAGTTACTAATTTAACAACTGTGACAAGAAAGGTTGTAAAATGGGGGCAAAACTCAACAGCTGTCTTGCTTAGCAACAGAAATTTTGGGTTCGGATGTAGTCAAAAGTCGAGGACTGCCTGTATTTAAATTAAACTATGCTAATAATGTCTATGGGGACGCAATGGCTCAGTGGCTAAGATGCTGAGCTTGTCGATCAGAAAGTTCGGCAGTTCAGCGGTTCGAATCCCTAGCACTGTGTAATGGAGTGAGCTCCCATTACTGGTCCCAGCTTCTGCCAACCTAGCAGTTCTAAAGCATGTAAAAAATGCAAGTAGAGAAATAGGAACCATTTTGGTGGGAAGCTAACAGCATTCTGTGTGCCTTTGGCATTTAGTCATGCCGGCCACATGACCACAGAGACGTCTTCGGACAGCGCTGGCTCTTCGGCTTTGTAACAGAAATGAGCACCGCACCCTAGAGCCAGAAACGACTACCGCGTATGTCTATATGTGCACCCAGCCATAGAGATCAGATTTTAAGGAACCCCCTCTTCTTTTTGTAATGCTTTTAGACCAAATGTGTTCTCACTCTTGCTTTTTCTTTTCCCCAGGGGAGAAATCTCAATACGATCCTTCTTTTCATGGTCCTATCCAGAAGAGGTAAGGACACCTCGTGCGACAAAGGGGATGACTGGAGTGTCAAATAGGAGATCGAGGCTGCTGGAGCTAAAGACGAGAGAGAAACTTTAGTTGGTCAGAAGGGAAGAAGGGAGGTCTGTGAACAAGGGAAGTGGGGTACTATAAAACATTTAGAGGAAGGGGATAGTTGCTGGAAAGCATGTAGAAGAGACCTACATTTTGCTTGAGATGTTGAGTTTTATTTCTGGGCATCACGAGATCTGCTGACTGATACATGTTTTTGGAACCATGAATGTCTGAGATTCTGAAAAAAAAAATTCTTTCTTTCAAGTAAGCCTCTTGGTTTTTGATGCTGTTTGTTCCCACATCTGGCAACTCACCACAGTCAACTCGCCATGGCCAACTCGCCGCAGGACAATTCAACAATTCAATTTAATTATTTAAAATAAGTAAAAAAATGATTTCAAATTTTGTCATTCACATTTCATTTTGTCCCTCCTTTGGCATCCTTTCTTTAATGATTCTGTTCCACTATTTCTTCAATATTAGTGTAACTCGTGTCCCATAACGAGTTGTTCCCTGGCGAGTTGGATCCGGTGAGCTGTTCTATGGTGAGTTGGCCACGACCAGTTGGACACAACAAGTTGGCTGTGGCAAGTTGACTGTGGTGAGTTGACCACAGCAAGTTGTTTTAGACCGACCCCCCCTCCCATATCAGCCTGCTATAAAACGCATGTTTAGTGTCTATAATATTAAAAGGTTGTGAAGAGCCACTAGCAAGGCTAGTCCTGATACTGTTCTATCAACATTGAATTTATATTCTGAATTCCAGCGCATGGCTTGGCTGACAAAGATACCGCAGTTTGAACTTCAAGGGGACTGGAGGGTGCCATGCTGGAAAGTGCCAATTTTTTAAAATGAGGGGAGAGGCATAGGCTACTTGGAGAAGAGCCTTGTGTTCCTCCCACCCATAACCCATGGAAGAGCCCAGCATCCAATGATAGCAATAGCACTTAGACTTACGGTATATACCAGCGGTCGCCAACTGGTGGGCCGTGGCCCACTGGTGGGCCATGAGAAAATTTTGGTGGGCCACAGAGAAATCTCACCCCCAAAGCAATTAATCCAGGCTGCACAGAAACACAAGGCTGCGCTGCCCACATGGCCCGCGGGAACCCTCCCCACCCACTCACTCCTTACCCGGCAAACTTGCCTGCTAAATTGCTATTTTTCCTTTTTCCAACCATCATCTGTTCTGCTGTGCTAGGAGATTTAGATTAGCTAGGAAGCAGGAAATGGTTGGATTTCTTGCTTTCTAGCTAAGCACAACCGAACCTCCCTTAGGACTGAAGGTTCTGTTATTCAGTGCCGACTCACGGCAAGCAAATTGGAGAGACTGAGCTAGCCGATGGCAGATAGATAGATCACTGAATGATTCTGTGAGCAACTCAATCTGCCTGCTTTGCCTGATTTGGGGTAAAAGTTGCTCTTTTTTTTAATAAAAATTCAATATTTACATGCATGGTGTGTTGTGAGTTAATTTTGTGAGTTTGCTTGCTGGCAAATTTTATGTGACAGACTGAGCTAGCCAATGGCAGATAGATAGATCTCTGAATGAATCTGTGATTCTGTGAGCAACTCAATCTGCCTGCCTGCTTTGCCTGATTTTGAGTAAAAGTTGCTCTTTTTTGATAAAAATTCAATATTTATATAAATATTTATAATATTGACATATAAGCCATGCTCAGCCAGTCACATGACCACCAAGCCACACCCACAAATTAGGCCATGCCCATAGAACCGTTAGTGGTTCCTGGGATTTAAAATTATGAGTTTGGTGGTCCCTGAGGTCCAAAAGGTTGGCGACCCCTGGCATATACCACTTCATGGTGCTTTACAGCCCTCTCCAAGTGGTTTACAGTGTCAGCCTATTGCCCCCACAACAATCTGGGTCCTCATGTTACCGACCTCAGAAGGAAAGCTGAGTCAACCTTGAGCTGGTCAGGATTGAACTCCAGGCTGTGAACAAAGTTTGCCTGCAATACTGCATTCTGCTCCATCCCGGCTCTATTTAGCAATTACGTTCTGGATCCAACTTGAAATAAAGCCTATGATGTAGGTGGAATAAATGCACCCTGCGCCTAGTATTTAAGGACATTTTCTTCTTTCTCCTTTTTTTTTCCAGTTGTGAGGCTTGATAATGTGCGGGTGTGGATGTGTTCACATACCTGCTGTGTACATGGCAGTCCCAAACCAACTTTGGCTGACCTCAGGAAAAAAAAAAAAACTTGGCTTGATTAATGCTTGAATCAGAAACTACAAGAGATCCTATGTGTGTTAGCTGACTTGGGAAATCATTAAAAAAAGCTTTATGGATATATGCCCGAAGACACTAGAATTTGAGGCTGAGGTTTTAGTCTTTCCACTTGATGTAAACACCCATACACATGTGCCTGTAATTTAGTATGTTGATGACTGACCCTTCACTTTCTCTGTTCCAGGAGCTGTACAGATATTATTTGCTGTGTTATCTTTGGGGTCTTCCTCATTGGCTACATGATAATAGGGCTTTTGGGTGAGTAAGTTTCTTAACTTAGAGAAGAGGACCAAGGGAGCTGGAGCCAAATACATTATTCCATTGCAGAGGAGCCAGTTTAGTAGATCATATATGAGAAACGCATGTGCACATATGGCATTATTTCCATAGATGAGCAGTGTGATGGCTTGGTGGTGAAGACGCTCGCCTCCCACTTGGAAAGTTGAGCGTTCAATCCTTGGTAGTGGCAGATGTTCTTCTCTTAGGGCGCAAAGGAAAAATATCTGCTGTGAACGCCGTGTGGTGTCAGGAAGGGCTTCCGGCCAGTAAATGCTCAACTCCATCCAGTTGCCCCGATTCCACCCTGAATTAAGGGATTACAAGGTTGTAAAAGGGAATTAGTGTTACCTCCATAGATCAAGGGTGGGAAACTATGGCCCTTTTATGACTGGTAAACTTCAACTCCCAGAATCCCTGAGCCAGCCATTGAAGTCCACAAGTCATAAAGGGGCCACAGTTTCCCACCTCTGCCACAGATCATCAAGGTCTTCATCGTTCAAATGATAGCATGGGCAAAAAAAAATTGGATATGCTATAGAATTAGATAAATGGCAGAAGCTATGGGATAGGAATGATAAATTAACAATATCGACAGCATACAAAGAAAACTTGTATAAGATGTTTTCTAGATGGCACTTTGCACCAGCAAAACTAGCTAAGATGTTCAAAGATAAATCGGCTAAGTGCTGGAAGTGTCACCAGACACCCAGAGCATATTACCATATGTGGTGGTCTTGTATAGAAGCTAAAAGATATTGGACAAAAATGCACACATGGTTGGAAAAAAAATGAAAAAACAACACATAGATTTGAAACCTGAAATATTTTTATTAGGAATGATACCCAAAGGTTAACAGTAAAGAAAAAAACATATTTAATTATACATGTATTAACAGCAGCCAGAATTGTATTTGCTCAGAATTGAAAAAAATAATGGATGGGGAGTGTAGAAATTTTGATTGTAGTTCCTCCCTCAACCACAAAAACTCACTGGGACGATTTGGGTTTTTTTATTTCTCTCTTTCAACCCAAGAGTCAGAGTGAGGTAATGGAGAAGGTTTTGAACTAGAAGCATGAACAGTTTTGTGTTCTGGTCCCCCCACAGAAGCCAACTGGGTGGCTTTGGACCAGTTTGTTTTTAGCTTTTTACTGATTGATATTTTGCCATCGCTCCTAACAATTCCTATTATGGCTCTGCCTGAAGGAGGTAGATCTTTGTTATGTAGAATAGACTGCCCCAGGCCTTAATGGCCTATTAACAAAGCGGGGTGGGGGGGAAGCTGGGTTTCTGCCTCTCTGAGCTTCTACTTCTCTTTTAGGAGAAATACTCTGCCTTTTTAGTATTTCCTACAATATTTCATTTTCCTAGGAGAGGACTGGAGGCTAAAACATATAAAGAACAGTTGTTGGAATTGGGTGTGTCTAGTAGTTTAATGAAAAGAAGGACCAGGGGAGACATGATAGCAGTCTTCCAATATCTCAGGGGCTGCCACAAAGGAGAGGGAGTCAAGCTATTCTCCAAAGCCCCTGAGGGCAGGACAAGGAGCAATGGGTGGAAACTAACCAAGGAGAGAAGCAGCCTGTAATTTGCTCCATTCAGCTTTCCCGCAACCCAAACTTTCTTCCCCAAACCCCAAAAACGTTAACCTTAGACTGTCTACTCTTGACCTCACCCCTTTCCTAAGAGGTCTGTAGGGGGCATGCATAAGCGCACCAACGTGCCTGCCGTCCCTGTCCTATTGTTTCTTTTTATTTTTCTTATATGTACCCATTTCATGTATTTCATAACTATGTATATACTTATACCTATTATCTTGTAAGCGATTGACAAATCAAATAAATAAATAAAATAAACCCTGACCTGTCTCCCAGTCTGGGTGGATGGATAGAGTAGATAGGTAGATAGGTAAAGCAAGTAAGTATTAATTGAACCGAGAATGTAGAGAAGATGACCAAACATTGCAGAAGGCAAAACCAGGGGTGGCATGGAAATATCCAAAGGTCAGTCTGATTGTATCTGACTTCCCCAAAAGCTGTAGAACTAAAGAGCCCTGTTATCCTTTGGTACAATTTTCTTTGTGGCTCCACTGAATGGGCGCTGACCAGGGGAGCCTATTTCCACTGAGTTATGCATTTCCTGGGCACTGGGAAGAGATCATTGTTTTGGAGAAGCCTGCATTATTTATTTATTTATTTATTTGATTTGCCAATTGTTTACAAGATAATAAGTATAAATGTATACATAGTTGTGAATACATGAAATGGGTACATATAAGAAAAATAAAAGAATAAGAGAAACAATAGGACAGGGATGGTAGGCACGTTGGTGCGCTTATGCACGCCCCCTACAGACCTCTTAGGAAAGGGGTGAGGTCAA
>NW_020716976.1:309140-320439 GCF_900518725.1 Notechis scutatus | reverse complement strand
GATCTGGAAGGGAGCTTGGAGGTCTTCTAGTCCATCCCCCTGCTTAAGCAGTTGACCCTATACCATTTCAGACAAGTAGCTGTCCACTCTGTTCTCAAAAACCTCCAATGATGAAGCATCTATGACTTCGGAAGTCAAAGCTGTTCCACCGGTTAATTGTCCTCACTGTTACGAAGTTTCTCCTTAATTCCAGGTTGCTTCCGTCCTTGATTAGTTTCCAACCCTTGTTTCTTGTCTTTGGAGAATAATTTGCCCCCCTCTCCTTTGTGGCAGCCCCTCAAACACTAGAATACTGCAATCAGGTCACCCTTAATTCTTCTTTTCTATAGACTAGCTAGACCCAAAACCTGCAGCCATTCTTTGTATGGTTGAGTCTCCAGGCCTTTTGATCATCTTAGTTGTTCTAGAAATCATTGCCGATGGTTTTTCAGACCGCTTCCCTGTGTTCCTTCCTTTTCAGATTTGTGTCTCCGATTGCTCCAGCATATTCTGGGTGGTGCCTCCAACTGATTTAGTGCCTTCAAGTAAGAAACCTTCTGACGTTTGGAATCAGACAATGTGCCAACCCAGCATTGATCTCGAAACTACGAAGTTGGTAAGTGGTTGCCTTTGGATGAGTCCAATCTTAATTCTTTGCCTTCCCGGTAATCCTGAAGGGCGTTTCAAGTTTCCTTGGATATTCAGTGGGGCCTTATCTCAAAAGTGCTTTTTTTTTTTTCTACAAAAGACGACTGGACTGTTTTTTTCCTTGAGGAAGAAGAAGAAAAACTTTTGCTTCTCTCATCCAAGAAGCTTCATCAGTTCTGATGGTGGAAGGATGGAAGGATAGGTTCTGATAGGACGATTGGGGACGGGGCGATATGGAAGCATTGTATTTCTTTGCAGTCATCTGGTCATTTGTACTGTCTGTGAGAATCATTGAGGCCACATTTATCTTTACCTGAATCAGGGTGCAATTGGTTGTTGAATCTTCTTGGCAGTCCTGCAAAGGCTGCGTTGTAGACTGGAGATAGATGGTGTCTTATCCAGGGGTGGGTTTCTACCAGTTCTGTCCACCTCTGTAGAACCGGTAAGCTCTGAAGAGCAGCAGACATAGAACCGGTTCTATGTCTGTTGATGTTTTTGCCCACTCGCCCACCCGGGCTCTTACCTGACCTTTATTTCCTGATGTTTTTCAACTTCAGCTGCCGTACGAGGCACAGATGCAGTTTAAAAAGCCGGAAAAAAAGGGCTTTTTGAAAGGTTGCTTGTCTGCACGCAGCAGGCTGATGACGGTTTACAGGCGCGTGCCAGCAGCGTGCAGGGAAGCACATCGTAAATCACTAAACCTTGTCAATGACCAAACTGGTAGTTAACCCTGTCGCATCCCACCCCTGGTCTTATCCCTCCCCCTCTGTTGAGGGAAGGGTGTTGTTCAGTGCTAACGTAGATGGATCCTCTTTCAAACCAAGCGACCTCTCTAGCCAAAATGTGCACCTTGCATGTTTTGCACACAGACAATGGTCCTAGAGAGGACCACCGGTTTGAAAGAGAGGATTAAAAGAATCCATCTTGTTAGAATGGAACATACCTCCCTCAACGGAGGTGAGGTGGAAGAAGAGCCCAGAATAAGAATACAGTCTAAGAAAGGAGTCCTCCAACCTGTGGGCTGTAGTCGTACGACCGGGCCATGGCCTGTTGGCCAGTGGACCGCATGAGTGGCTGACCAGTGTTTAGCCCAGGTATGACAAACTCTATTTCATTGAGGGCCACATCAGGGTTGTGTTTGACCTTGGGGAGCGCGGGGTGTGTGTGGCCAGCTCAATGTCACTCGTGTCGGGGGTCCTGAGTGCTCTGAAAACAAAAAGGGGCTCCCAAGCTCTGTTTTTGGCTGCAATGGCCTCCTGCAACCCTCTGCCAATGAAAACGGAGCTCGGGAGGGCCGCACGCAGCCCTCCCAAGCTCCGTTTTCACTGGTAGAGGCACCGCGGGTCAGTCCTTTGCTGTTTCCAGGGTAGCCCTGCAGGCCAGATCGAAGCATCTCATGGGCCGGATCCTCTCCCCCCCCCCCCCCGGGTTTTGAGTTTGACACCTCTGGTTTAGCTTATTTCTTTCTAACAGGATGCCCTTGTTCCAGCTTTCCTGCCTCACTGTTCCTCGCCGTTTCCTTTAAACCAGCAATCCCAAACTGTTGCAGCTGGGAGGCCTGGCTGGAGGGAGGAGAGGGGAACTGGGCCGTGCAAGTGGCAAACTGGTTTAAGCACATGGGCAGCTCCCCTCGTGTGAGCAGTGGGCTGGTGGGCATGCGAGTACGCTCCAGCCCCGCCGTTCGTGTGAGTGGAGCTACGCATGCATGCTTGTGCACCCTGGCCCACTGTTTGTGGGAGTGGAGCTGCGCGCTGCTCACACGCGTGGAACTGTGCTTGGGCGTGCATGTGCACCAGGCCTGCCACTCATGCAGCCCAGGCGTGTAAAACTCGATTTCATTGAGGGACACATCAGGGTTGTGTTTGATCTTGGTGTGTGTGTGTGTGTGTGTGTGTGTGTGTGTGTGTGTGTGTGTGACTCCTGTTGGGGGCATTTGTGGTGGCCCAAGCGCTCTGCCTGCAAAAACAGACTCCCAACCTCCGTTTTGGGCTGCAACAGCCTCCTGCAACCCTCTGCCAGCAAAAACAGAGGATGGGAGGCATGTGGCCCTCCTGAGCTCTGTTTTCGCTGGCAGAGGCATCGCAGGCTGGTCCTTTGCTGGTTCCAGGGTGCCCCTGCAGGCCAGATCTAAGCACCCCATGGGCTGGATTTGGGCCCTGGGTCTTGAGTTTGTCACCACTGGGATAGGCCACAATCTGGTGCTGGGCCGCAGCCAGGAGGTTGGGGATCCCTGCCTCAAATGTTTAGCATTTGGGTGCTTGTTGCTTTTAATGTATGTATGTATGTAATCTATGTATATATGTGTTGTGGCTCGGAGGTTTGAGCCTGCTCTGTCAGAGGTCGAGGACTTGGACAATGAGGAAGAGGAGGATTTGGCTTTGAGGTTTGAGCCTGCTTTGTTAGAGGACGAAGACTTGGACAATGAGGAAGAGGAGGATTTGGCTCTGAGGTTTGAGCCTGCTTTGTTAGAGGATTTGGAGTTGCCTTCCTCCCCAGGACTTTCCTTGTTGGCAAGACCTTCCTCCCCGGTTGTGCCTCAGGTGTCAGCAGATAACCAGGAGAGCGTATCAGAGCCTCTGACTGAAGATCAAGCTGAGGAATGCTGGCTTGATGCGAGGCAACGGCGCAGGCAAAAGTGTGAGCTGCAACGCAGAAAGAAAGGACGAATCAGAGACTGAGATGAGGGACTGACACGCCCCACAGGGAATAAAAGTGGGTGTGTTCGCTCTGGGAACTTGTTTGGGACAACGTGTTACTTAGTGAGAGAAGCTTCGTAGTATCCTGTGTGCGGTGTCAGCTTGTGATTTATATTCCTGCTTTCTTGTCGGACTTGGCAGACAGCGTGTGTGAGACTGCCAAGAACTTTATCGGCTCAAGGAATTTAACTCTATAATTACTGGATTTGCTTGCTTGTTTGTATTCAGCTGGAATTTGGACTTCTCGCCTCCTTTGTAAAGGTGAGACATAACATATATGTATATCTGCAAATCTTGGAGTCACCTTGAGAATAGTAAACTCTCCTCTTTTTCCCTTAATGACTTTTGTCTCGTTGCAATATTCCTGGCACTTCACCCCAATAATTCCTCCATTAGGGGGCCATTCTATTATCTGAATGCAACACTGCTAGGATTCTCTTGCTTTTTTCCCCCCAGACCGTGTCAGAAATCTTCAACCAGCAACTTTGTCTTCAATTCACCATCCCAACCAGGCCAAGTAAGTGTTGATTCTGCAAAGAAAAAAAAAGACTCCACTGTTATGTTGCTGAAAATGACAGAAAGCAAAACAAATCTTAGACGGGAGATGTCAGGTTTTCAAACTTTTGCCTTACAGGTAGTCCTTGACTTACAACAGTTTGTTTAGTGACTGCTCAAAGTTACAACGGCCTTGAAAATAGCGACGTGACTATTTTTCCCCACTTGTGACCATTTGGCAGCAGCCCGACGGTCACGTGATTTACATTCAGATGCTTGACAACGGACTCACATTTATTACGATGGTTGCATAGTTCAGGAGTCAGTCATTTTGCGACCTTTGGACCAGGGAAGTCAGTCGGGGAGCCCAGATTCACTTAATAACCATGTTCCTCATTTAATGACTGCAGCGATTCGCTTAACAAGCGTCGCAAGAAAAATCGTCAAATGGGTGTCAGGTATTCCGGCGAGTTAATTCCCCAATTAAATCTCGAGCCAAACTTCCAAAACTTCAAAAGGATTTATTGGGAGTTAACATGCCAGCACTGCCTGGGTGTAGCTGACTCTGAGGCACATCATTCATTGTCACCCTCGACTCTGGTTTTCCACCCCACCCCCTGGGTGTATCATAATTAATATTCTCCAGTGGGACACATCCATAGCCAAGAGTCATCCATCATGTTCTCCAGTTACAATTTTGCGCAGCAGAAACTTCAGTCACCTAGTTACTATCTCTGAAAAACTATTTATGGAGTGCACTTTCGATTTTCAAGCTGCCACACTGCTCTTTCAAAACCCTTTCCTCCTCCCCCTTCCCTTTCTGTTGACAACTCTAAAAAGACCATAGAGATATTTTATGAGTTGGCAATGGACAAATTCAACTTAACACATTTTTCACTTAACATAAATATGGGGCTTGATTGTGGTTGTAAATTGACCTGCAATGCCCAAATCCCACAGCCAGATGCAAATAATTCTAATTTCTGGAGGCTGGCAGACCCTGATTGTGGTTACTCATTCTTAGTCACCTCTTGCCTGGATTGCTGCAATGCACTCTGTATGGGGCTGCCCTTGAAGGTCAGTTGGAAACTATAGCTGGTCCAGAGTGCAATGGTGTGAGAAGTTAAGGGTGCACTTGGTTACAAGCCCTGGTCCCTGTGTACTTTTGCAAGCTTTACGAATTGGACTCTGGGTACAATTCAAGATTCTGGTTACAGGTAGTCCTTGACTTACAACAGTTCCTTTAGTGACCTTTCGAAGTTAACAACGGCACTGAAAAAAAGTGACTGATGACCATTTAGACTGGCACGGTAGCATCCCCATGGTCACATGATCAAAATTCAGAAGCTCGGCAAACTGACTCGTATTTATGACGGTTGCAGTGTCCTGTGGTCCTGGGATTCCCTTTTGCAACCTTCTGACAAGCAAAGTTAATGGGGAAACCAGATTCACTTAACAACCGTTGTCACTAACTTAACTTCCCCTGAGTGGTTAGAATGCAGCACTTCCAGCTCTCACTGTTCACTTCCAGGAGTTTGATTCTGAGCAGCTCAAGGTTGACTCAGTCCCGGGGTGGGATTCTACTGGTTTGGACCGGTTCTATCGAACTGGTTGTTATGATTCTGCGCAGTTCGGAGAACCGGTAAATGTGCCCCTCGCGGGCCCCTCTCCGTCCGCCCTCGCCTCCCCGCCCAGTCAGTCTTTATCGTGCATGCCCGACATTGCTGACTGCGTTCTCCCCTACTCGGTAACTCCTTAAGGCAGTGATGGCTAACCTTTTCAGCTTGGTGTGTCGAAAATTGGGAAAAAGTGTAGCCTTCCTCGGGTCGTGTGTCACTTCAAGAAATATCAATAATTTGGTTTATGACGGACTGGGCTGGGGTGATCACACAGGGCTGTGAAACTCGTCTCCCTGGTCTCAGGGCTGCAGGTGCAGGATGTGGGGATCGGAAGGCCACCTTACAGGGCTGTGAACCTCATGGATCTCCTTTCCTCCTGTAGCGTTCCTGAGGTAATGAAACTGACAAACCTCAGTTTATGGCGGTTAAAACTGGTTCTCTGCTGCAAAGATCTTGCGGCAGCGGTGACACCACGCCTCCACGCAACAAGCAGGGAGCAGGGATTGGAGCAGAGCACAGGCAGCCTCTAAATGTGCAGGTTTTCCCCACACCAACAGGCGTGTCAGTCAAAGTGCCTCGGCGTGTCACGAGTGACACGCGTGTCATAGGTTAGCCTTCACTGCCTTAAGGTATTTCTTTTTTTCCCCTCCCGACGATCAGTTGTTCTTATGATCAGCTGTGCTGGGATCCCCGTCACTGTCTTACTGCTTTGCCCAGGAGGCTTCCCCGAGGCCCAGGAGGCAAAAAGGGGCATGTGGGAGTGGTGATGGTGATACTGTCCCACCTCAAAGTTCCGTTATTTTCCTTCCTGGGCCCCAAGGAAGCCCTCTGGGAGCAAAAACGCCCCCCAGGCAGCTTTCCTGAGGCCCAGGAGGCAAAAAATGTGTGGTGGGGGGAGGTTTGCTGCAAAAAAGCCACACCCACCCAGTAACACGGCCACACCCATCTATCCACGCCCACAGAACCGGTTGTTAAAAAATTTGAATCCCAACCCCTGACTCGGCCTTCCATCCTTCCGAGGTCAGTAAAATGAGGACCCAGATTGTTGGGGGGCAATAGGCTGATTCCGTAAACCACTTAGAGGGGGCTGGAAAGCACTATGAAGCGGCATATAAGCGTAAGTGCTTTTCCCTTAACAACTTTGGCAAGAAAGGTCATAAACTAGGGGAAAGTTCACTTAACAATCGTCTCGCTTAGCAACATAAATTTGGGGCTCAATGGTGGTCATAAGTCGAGGACTACCTGTGATATGGCTTAACAATCTGATTACAGGTAGTTCTCACTTACCAATCACAATTGCGACCAGCTACTTCGTTACTTAGCAGCATGGTCTCTAAGCAAAAAAAAAAAAAAAAATCACACGTGCCAGACTTATGACTTATTCACTTCTGCTTCCATCAATAAGCAAATCATAGTTGTAAAACTGGACACCAGGTGATTGCAGATTGCAATTTCATTTCCACAGATCTTCATGAGTTCTGCTTGTTGGAAGCCGCTGTGAAGTTTGCAAATGGGTAATCACGTGACCACAGGACACTGCAATGGCTGTAAATGCCAGGATTGTTTACAAAGCTGTTTTGTCCCAACTGTTTTAATTTTGAATGGTTGTAAAACAAGACATTAAAGCTAGGACTATCTGTATTTGCATAATAGTTCTGTAAATAATCAAGGTTTATTTGACATAATTCAGCATGGTGGGAATTCTCCAGGTTCCTTCGGTTAAACTGCCATCATCTGGGATTTTGGAGAGATCTTCTTGTCACTGCTTCTATCCCCTGTAATACAATCCCCCCCCCCCAGATTGGCTTATCTCTTTCCTGGCCTACCATAAAAAGGCATTGGAAATCTGTATTTGATTGTTGCTTTGATTATTGGTGGTATTACAGGTAATCTTTATTTAGTTATCACAGTTGGGATCAGCAACTGGCTGCTAAGTGGAAAAATCACATGACTGCAATTGTGCTTCCAATTTGTTTTAGCTTTCCTTTGAGTGAAGGGGTTACGAGAGAGTAAGCAGGCACCCAGTGGGGGATATTGTACATATAGAAAGGAATGTTGTTGCATCAGCTGGTTGCCTAGTTTGCTTGCAGCTCTGAATCCCAAGCTGCTTAGGAGGCAAACAAAAATCAAATGTGTAAAGTGATTAAAGTCTTGTCAATTATGGGCAGCAGCTATTAAGATTATAGAGCTGAACTTGTTAACTTAATTGTAAGCCACATAGAGTCACTTTATTGAGTTGGGTGACTATGAATATTACACAAATAATGTGGGTAGCATAATGTACTGTAATGGTGAGCATGTGAATGAAATAAAGAGGCAAAGATGCTGCAAAGATCATAAATACAAGCAATGGTCATAAATTATTGTTTTATCACAGTCCAAATTTCAAACAGCAGTCACTAAGTGAGGTCTATCTATAGTAATAGTGGCATAGTTGCAACTGAGGAGTTCATTTGGAGTATACAAAGTGAACAGAACTCACTGGTTTTCCATTCAGAAGCCACTCCTGATTAAATCGTGTTAGGATAATGGAAATTTTACCTGTAAGTCAGCCAACCATTGCTTCAAACAAATTGGTAGGTAGTCTGGGGAGCACATCAAGGTTTAGACTTGGATTCTTCCCAACCTTGTTGAGAGATATATTGCTAATCAGGGGTGCGATTCAACCGGTGTAACAACCGGTTCGTTGAGCACGCATTTTGCGCGCACGCTTCGCATTTGCTCCTGACCTTCTCCAGCAATCCCTGTGTATTAAACAGCTGATGCGGGGCAATCCGTTGTGCTGCACAAAACAGCTGAGCTTGAAAAACAGGATATAAAGCACAGCCTAGAGCCCGGGCGAGCGGGTGGGCCCAACAGCCGATCGTTGGAGCAAACTGAACCGGTTCATTCCCAGCTGATCCTTGGAGCTACTGGTTTGCCCGAACCAGGCCGAACCGGTAGAATCCCACCCCTACTCCTAATACATACTTCAAGGATTGCACAGCGATTGATCTAGATGCTCTCTGAGATTCCCTCTGAGTTGGTATGCAGGGAGTGAAGATGCTAGGCATGGCTTCAGCTTTGCTTTGTAACGCACCCAAACACTACTTCTGTATCTTTAAACAGGAAAAAAAAAAGGGCTGGGCACATAGATCCTTTAGGAGGTGAAAGATTTAGTGTGAAGATAAAGATCTGTTCCAGGATCTTATACACCAGCAAGTTGTAAGGTGTGTGGACTTCAACTCCCAGAATTCCCCAACCAGCATGACACTTTACACCACCTGTAGTTTGTTAATAGAAAAATAGAATCTTAATTGGAAGAAATAACCACTGACATTTTGGGTCAAGATAAAATGGAATGATTTGGTATCTTGGGGATACAAGGACTGGTCGCTTTATGATGCAGCAAGAGGGATTGTTTAAACCAGTATGTTGTCTGGGGAATTCTGGGAGTTGAAGTCCACCAGTTTTAAAGGTTGAGAAACACTGGCACAAATAGCTTTCATGCCAAAGCATTTCCAGTGTCTGCGGGGAAAATAAACCCCAGGAAATTGGAAGATAGACTACAGGAGAAGAAGAAAAAATGAATGCATTTGTTCAAAATGAATTTTAATCATTTGTAATTCACCCTAAAGGCTGGGACTTTGCAGAGAAAAATAGTTGATGTCAATGAATGTCCAGAATGACCCCTAATTTATATCCGCTCCTTTTATTTACAGTTCTTAATCGTTGCTTGCCTTTTTTTAACACCTCTGATATTGGAAGCTTTAGTGTGGGTACAATGTCAGCGAATGAAACCGTGGAGCACATCACCAACGGCACAGAGTAAGTTTTTTTTTAATAGTTTGAAATCTTCATCAAGGCCTTTCTCTGGGCAAATGTCTTACAGCCACAGTGGCAATTTCCCTCTCCTCCCAGACCTCGTTCTCAAAATCCAACTATAAAGGTTCTGACTGATGAACCCAACCAAGCAAGTATGGTCAAGATGATCCAATCTTCAATCAATCAATCAGAATAGAGCTGGAAGAGACCTTAGAGGTCTTCTAGTCCAACCCCCTGCTCAAGCAAGAGACCCTATACCATTTCAGACAAGTGGCTGCCAAGTCTCTTCTTAAAGAAACTGGACCTGTAATTTCTGGGGGCAAGCTGTTCCAATGTCTTTATGCTAATCTTTATTGAGTACATCATATTGGCGCAGATTGAAAGCAAAGCCAGCTCTGTTTAATACCCGGGCAATTCAGTATAATTAAAGTATAGAATCCTCCAGGGGTGAGATTCAACCGGTATTACTATTGGTTCGGTGAGAGTATGTTTTGTGCACGTGTGCACAGCATTTTCAAAAAAACCTCAGCTGTGCCGCCCGGACAGCTGACAAATACTGCGCGCAGCTGCACAGCATTTGAAAATCCTCTTCTTTTGCTGCTTTTTCCACTTCAGCTGTGCCACGCAAAGCAGTTGAGGTTGAAAAAAGCAGGAAATAAAGGACACCCAAGAACCCGGGCCGGCGTGTGGGCAGGCCAAACAGACGAACAAAAGGTTGTTGCAGCGATCCGGTTCAATGTCTGCTGCTCTTCAGAGATACTGGTTCTATAGAACTGGGCCGAACCGGTAGCATCCCACCCCTGGAATCCTCCCCCCCCCTCTAATCAGTGCAGGTCACGTAGTCCAATTAAATGTCCAGGTATTGTTATGGAAACCTCCACGACCCTAGCAACCAAATACTGGAACTCCTTTGGTTCAGGGATGGGATGCTGCCGGTTTGCACCAGTTCTAGTGATCCGGTAGTGCTGGTCACCCGTTGGTCCCGCCCACCCGCACCCACCCTTTCCTGTCCTATATTTCCTTTGCTTGTAGCTCAGCTGATAGGCGCGGCAGAGCGGATTGCCGTGCCTCAGCTGTTTTACTCACCAGTGCTGACGGTAAGGTAAGTTTCATGCTTAAAATTACCCATTTTAGAATGCTCCTTGCACACATGAAGCGCACACCCACAGAACTTGTAGTAAAATATTTTGAATTCGACCACTGCTTTGGTTCTCTTAGTTTCTTGCTATCTCCTGGAATGCACATTCCAATCTCCCTTATTCTCCCGGTCTGTTGGCAAGGTGTGAAGCTGTAAAAACGAAAATCAGCCTGCATACGCTTCAAAGCTTGACATCAACATGAAGAAAACAACACACCAACATAATGTAAGGTCTGGCTTAAGCCAAAAATGAACCAAAACAAAGACTTAAACGGAGGCTTGCAAATCAAAGAAAGTAGACTTAATCTTTGATCAAAGTTAAAGATCTGGGAAGAAATTCCTAGCGCATCACAAGAGACATGGGAGGAACATTCTACAAAATACAGAAAGATGCCCTGTCCTCCTTATACCTTTAAGGTATTCTTAGAAACCCTGAGTAACTGCATTGTAAAACTCTCTTAACTTAGATTTACATTTATCCTGCAAAAGACAAATCTTTCTCCGGCAATGTTTACTTTTCCTTATCTCTTCTCCAATTGTCCATCTAATTGATCACAATTGACCACTTAAGGAGGCTATTAACCGCATACTTCAAAGGTGTGGATTCCTCCGAATGGAGGTGCAATACATTCCCAGAGAGGTACGTTTCATTCCCAGGGGGTGATGCTGGGGTGAAATGTATCAATCCAGGAAAACAGATGGATTCAGATGGATTTAGATGGGACAATCATGTGTCTTAATAGGAGAGGGATGTAAGTGATCGCAGGCATGTGTTTATAATTGTTTTACAACAAGTGAAAGGTTAAGGAAACCTTTTTTTACAACAGCAAGATAAGAAATGCCTATGGACTGATAAATAACAGAAATACTTCTACATATACAAGAAAACAAATGCCTAACAGCAAGATAACAAATGCCTA
>NW_020716976.1:265930-308740 GCF_900518725.1 Notechis scutatus | reverse complement strand
GGGGGGGGGGTATGATTTCAGATAAATCAGCCATCAATTGATACATAAGAGGTACTAAATCACATTTACACACCATTCAAAAGACACATTAAAAAGCTAGGAAGGAAACAAAAAGACCAGAATAGATCATATCCAGCAACCAACGCTCAGTTAAGCAGGGATTAACACCTGGCAAACAAATCAAGTGGAAAACAATACTCTATTCAAGGAACTACCAAGGAGAAAACCACATCCTCACCAACAGTGGCAGGGCAACTTATTGTATTTTAAACAGGAATTAAAATTCCACATTCAGTAGCACTGACGATGTTACTTGGGTAATGAAAGGTCTGCCAGCAAACAACCAAGCTCAGCATCAAGGACTCCGCAAACTTTGTGTAACTTACATAAGGAGGGAAGTACTCCTGGAATTTATACTTGCAAAAATAGGGAATTACTGCACTTTTCCAGCGGTAAATAGACAATGCCACAACTGCTGTAGCAGAGTAGAGACTGATTATGCAGATCTAACAAACTGGGTTGGCATACTTTTGCACTGGAATGGAGGAAAGCACATTAAACTATTTTTTTTTCTTTGTATGGATTCCCTTCTACAAAAGTCTTGAGTTTGGCTCCTTGTTTTTATAGACAACTTCTAAGTTCTCTCAATGTGAAGGATATCAGCGTGAAGATCTTTGAGGATTTTACACGGACGTGGTCCTGGATTCTCATGTGAGTATTTCTTGCAGCAGAAGGAAATTGTCTGTGGGGGCTGAAGAAATCAAGAGGCCTTTGTGTAGGTTAGGTTATATATCAGTGATGGTGAACCTTTTGGTTGTGGTGTGCCAAAAGCACGTGTGTGCGTGCCAGCACCCACAATGCAATGTGCCCTGCCCCCTTGTGCATGCACGCCCAACACCCTCCATCCCCTTACCTGCGCTGCACATGCATGCGCCTCCCAGGATTTTCAGCCCGTTTGAGGCCTTTTTTTGCCCGAAACAGGCCTGTTTTTCGGCCTCCAAAGGCTGCAGAGGCTTCCCTTGAGCTCCCAGGAGGGCAAAAACGGCCTCCCCCGGGCTCCAGAGGGCCTCCGGAGGCTGAAAATGGACACTTCCAGTATTTCCGGAAGGCCCGTTTTTCGGCCTCCCGAGGCTGCAGAGGCTTCCCTCGAGCCTCAGGGAGGCCGAACACTGCCTCAAACGGGCTGAAAATCAGCTGGGAGGGGCGCGAATGCATGGTGCAGGTAAGTTTGGCTGGGACTCGTGTGCCCGCACAAATAGCTCTGCATGCCACCTGTGGCACACATGCCATAGGTTCACCATCACGGTTATATACTATGTATTATATTATATTGTGACTATATTGATTCTTGAACCTATAAAGCAGGGGTCCCCAACCACCGGGCCGCAGACCGGTACCGGTCCGTGGATCACTTTGTACCGGGCCGCAAAGAAAATAAAATAAAATAAAAATGGCGGCTTTCTTCACCTTCGGTGAATGCTGCTGGGATCAGGGATCAAGGACACAAAGGAGAGAAGGGGAGGGAGGAAGCAACCAAAGCCTGTCCTGCTCTCTGGCTCAGCGGCTTCGGTTTCCTCCCGCCTCGTTCCTCTCTCAGTCGCTCTCTCGCTCGTCCACCAGCCCAGGAAGAAACTGTTTCAAAGAAGCCGGCAGGCAGGCAGAACGGAGCACTGGATTGAACCGCGCGTGGGCGGCGGGGTGGGGGTGAACGGGCGCTTCAAAGGAGCTGCGCCGACAGGAAAAGCCACGCTGCCAGCTTCTTTGAAGCAGTTTCTTCCTGGGCTGGTGGAGGAGCGAGAGAGCAACTGAGAGAGGAACGAGGCAGACACCTGAGGGAGGGAGGGAGACACCTGAGGGATGGGGCTGAGGAAGGCAGGGCTGAGAGCCGTGGGCCGCCGCCGCCCAGCGCTCAGTTTTGAAGGCGCTCCTCAGCCCGGCGCAGTTCCTGAATCTGCAGCTGAAACCCTCCGTTTTAAATGTCCCAATAGAAGAGAATATCTGTCGCTCAGGGTTGCAATGAGGAGGCATTGGTGCTCCCTGAACTTGGTGGTTTGCTGGCAGACGTTTTATTACCCGACTAGGTAACAACATCATATGTTACCTAATCAGGTAATGAAACGTCTGCAACCAAACCACCAAACTCGGACTCCCCCCCCCCCGCCCGGTCCTTGAAAAAGTGTTTCTGCTTGAAACTGGTCCCTGGTACAAAAAAGGTTGGGGACCACTGCTATAAAGTATGGTGAGGTTTTTATTTTTTACGTTGTGTAAGCATCAATTGTGGAACTTGGCTTGACTTGGAATCGAACTACATTTTTCATATCCTTTTAGGGACCCTTCTTGCCTTTATGGTTGAACCAAAAAATCCTAAGGAAATTTCAGATGAATAGGTTTTTTTAGTACAGGTAGTCCTCGACCACAATTGAGTCCAAAATTTCTGTTGCTAAATGAGACATTTGTTAGGCGTCTTTTGCCCAAATTTATGACCTTTCTTGTCACAGCTGTTAAGTGACTCATTGCAGTTGGTAAGTTAGTAACATGGTTGTTAAGTGAATCAAGCTTCCCCATTGATTTTGCTTGTCAGAAGGTTGCAAAAGGGGATCACAGGACCTTGGGACACAGCAACGGTCATAGATATGAATCAGTCGTCAATCATCTGAATTTTGATTATTTTGACCACGGGGATGCTAGAGAGTGTTCCATGGGGATACTGCAATGATTGCAAGTGTGAAAAATACTGCATATTGTTTTGGTCATCGTAGTTAACAGATAACAGATAATCAGAGTTGGAAGGGACCTTATAGGTCATCTAGTCCAACCCCCCTGCTCAAGCAGGAGACCCCATACCATTTCTGACAAATGGCAGTCCAATCTCTTCTTGAAGGTCTCAAGTGATGGCGCTCCCACAACTTCTGAGGGCAAGCTGTTCCATTGGTTGATTGTTCTGTCAGAAAGTGTCTCTTTATTTCCAGGTTAAATCTCTCCTTGGTCAGTTTCCATCCATTGTTCCTTGTCTGACCCATAGGTGCTTTGGAGAATAGTTTGACCCCTTCCTCTCTGTGGCAGCCCCTCAAATATTGGAAGACTGCTATCCTGTCTCCCCTGGTCCTTCTCTTCATTAGACTAGCCATGCCCAGTTCCTGTAACCGTTGTTCATATGTTTTAGTCTCCAGTCCCCTAATCATCCTGGTTGCTCTTCTCTGTACTTTATTTCTAGAGTCTCAACATCTTTTCTATAATGTGGTGAACAAAACTGGATGCAGTACTCTAGGTGTGGTCTTACTAAGGCTTTATAGAGTGGTATTAGTACCTCACTTGGTTCAAAAAGGATTTTGAAGAGACTTCTGTTCAAAATGTGCTGCCCTAAAATGACTTATGGGGCATCTCCTGCATTTCTACAGCTAATAATTATTTTCCACAATAATTGTTACTATCAAAATTGGAAAGACAAGGTCACTGGTATTTTGATCACCCAAAAGAGCTTGTTCCTTGTTGGTTTAGATGACTTGGCACCCAAGAATATTCTGCTACCGTTTTCCTTTCTTATAGTGATAGTTCTGCCAGATGTTGAGTAAAATTTGACAACTATTCTCTCTGAGATTAAAGACATTATTAATGTTAGATCTGGAGGAGTGGGCGCAATAAAGGAGACGAGGCATCGATAGTGACTCAATTCAACTCTTTAATAGTGACTTCAGAACAGAGCAACAACTAGGGCAGCAGCAGCTCTTTTATAGAGCTGGCTGCTGTCACAACAACCAATGAAATTGAACTAACCGCTCTAAAAGCGTCCAATCAGAGACGGCCCGTTGTCAGCCAATCAGATCAGCCAGAATCGGCCAATCACGATTCGCTCATTCGCGGGCCAATCCGAAGTGCAGGATTACAAGCCTGCTGCTGAAGTAAGCTAGTATAGTTATTGTCAAATGAGTTTGTTTAGTTCGTAACAATTAATACTCTAAACCAGCAGTCACCAACCTTGGCAATTTTAAGCCATGTGGACTTCAACTCCTAGAATTCCTCAGCCAGACTCTAAGATCCCTGCTTTAAGCTCCAGAAGACACAATATCTCAGTTGAAAGTTGGTTGAAAGTCAAGGGATGCCTCTATAATTTATTTATTAAAGGTACTGAAAACTCTTCGGTACAAAATAACATCTTTGTTTCTCATTTTTTAAAGGCAGGAAGATTAGCTCCAAATTTGTCAGTCAAGTGGGCATTTCATGAACCATAACATAACTGAGAAAATCCTTCAGATTTGGGGTTTTATCTTCCTTCTCAGGAAGAGAGAGGGAGGAAGGATTAGACCAGGGGTCTCCAAACTTGGCAACTTTAGGACTTGTGGACTTCAACTTCCAGAATTCCTCAGCTAGCCATGCTTGGAGGTGATTGCCCCTCCTCTAAGGTATAAAGGAGGTGCAAAGGTAAAGAAACCTTTGCAGGAAGCAAAGTCATTCGCTCTGTTGGGATTAAACCTTGAAGCTCTGTGTGGACTTTGTACTTCGGTTGTTGTTGTTTTTTTGTACAGTTAATTTAGCACTTTAGTTGTTGGCAGCAATTCAAAGGAGAGAAAGGTGGGTGCTTATCTCGAGGAACTGTTTGGGACTCATTACGGGCTGGGAATACACATAATTCCCAGCGTTGAAATAAAACAATAGTTGTTTGAACTAAGCGTGTGCTTAATTCCAGGAAGCCTTGGTCAGAACATAGACAGAGATTAGAGTTTACAAGCAGAACAGGTGGAGAAGAAAGTCATGCCATCACATCCTTTCTTTTTTTATGCTTTTCTCTTTGCAGAGGTCTCCTATTTGCCATGTTGTTGAGCCTCCTGTTTCTCCTGCTGCTGAGATATGTCGCTGGTGTCCTGGTATGGATTCTCATTGTGGGAGTAGTAAGCATCATTGCATACGGTGAGTAACATGAGACCAAGTAGCTGAACTAAAAATCTTGATATACTGCACCAAAATGATGAATGGGCTACGGGTGCTACCATAGGCGATAGAAGTAGACAGTGGTTTGACGGACCTTTTTAAACCAGTCAGGTCCATCATGTCAATCATTTGGGAAATAGGCAAGGCCTCGTTAGCAATCATTCTGGGGTTTGCTATGACAGATGTTCCACATATATACCAAATAGGCTACCCAGTCTATAGATAGGTTTTTTTTCAACCTTAGCAAATTTAAGATGCATGGACTTCAATTCCCAGAATTCCCAAACCAGCCATCTTAAAGATTGCCAAGACAGAGAAACACTGTTATGGATATTTATACCTAGGCTAGGAAGAACTTCCTTTCTGTCCAAATCTTGAAAAACTGTCCATAACAAAATGTATAATGTTAGCCTAGATCTGGGTCCCCAAATTTGGCAACTTTTAAGATTTTAAGCATGGCTGGCTGAGGAATTCTAGGAGTTGAAGTCCACCAGTCTTAAAGTTTTCAAGTTTGGAGAGGCCTGGCCTAGATGATCAGAAATCTTCTATGTAGGCCAAAGCTTGTCCAGTTCTCAGAATTATATTTTCCACTGCCTATTCTATTCTATTCTATTCTATTCTATTCTATTCTATTCTATTCTGTTCTGTTCTGTTCTGTTCTGTTCCGTTCCGTTCCGTTCCGTTCCGTTCCGTTCCGTTCCGTTCCATTCCATTCTCTACTCTACTCTACTCTACTCTACTCTACTCTACTCTACTCTACTCTACTCTACTCTGCAATATTCTGCAGATTGTCCACTGCAGAACATTGATTCTCACACATACATGTACCTGCCAGGTGTCATAACCATAACATAAGCTATCTAGCATCTCTGAGTATATTTAGCAAGTAAGTGCAGTAAACAAGTAGCCAAGTTTGGTATGGGTGACCTGTGACTCTCCAAATGTTGGTGAATTCAGACCTTGCACCCTCAGCCCATTTGGCCAGTAGTGAGGGATGCCGGGACTTGTAATTCGGCAACATCTGAAGTGCCATGTTATCTTAACAATCACCAAGATATGGAGTCTTGGTGCCATCCTGTAGGCACATCACGCCACTGGTTGGTCGTTGGGGGAAAGAAGGTTGAAACGGGGGAAGGACTCTTCTGAAACAAGATGGCGGAGGGAGGGAAATAGGATTTGAAGAATGCTCTTGTTTAGTATTTTTTTCCATCGGTCTTTCTTTCCCCTCCCCCCCCTTCCAGGAATCTACCACTGTTACACAGAGTATGATATGCTCCAAAAGAAGGGAGCCACCATTCAGACCATTGGATTGACCACCAACTGGAGTGCTTATGGCAGTGTCAAGGAGACCTGGATGGCAGCCTGTAAGTCAGGGCAAAAGAGCAAACTTCTTTTGGCTTGCTTGGACAAGGGCACAGATACATGGCCTTTGGCGGATCTTGGGAATGTGTGGGAGCAGGACAAGGGCAGGAGCATCTGATCAAAGCAAAGAAGGAGCTGTGTTCCAGTGGTGTTATTCAAATTTTTTTTTTACTACCAGTTCTGTGGGCATGGCTTGGTGGGCTTGGTATGGCTTGGTGGGTGTGCCGTGACTTGGTAGGCATGGCTTGGTGGGCGTGGCAGGGGAAAGTTACTATAAAATCCCCATTCCCTCCCCACCCCACTAACCTGCTTTCCAGCTCCGTTCTCCTGTGCAGGGCAACAAAAGACTACCCAGCCAATCAGCTGGGACTCGGGAGGCAGAGAATAGATGGGGTCAGGGCCAGTCAGAGGTGGGATTTGCCGGTTCTCCAGAACTGGTCAGAACTGGCTGAAAACCACCTCTGCTGTCTTCCATGTATTTCTCTTCCCGCCTCCATAAGTTTTGCTTAAACCTCATCCTTTTTTTTTTTTTTTTGATATTCATTTCTCCAGTTCTTAATGAAATACCATTATTCCTCGGCTTACGACCACCATTGGAACCAGAATTTCCTTTAGGGAAGCAAAGCAGTCATTAAGCCAGTCGCACCGAATTTTTATGGCCCCTTTTGCAATGAATCGCTGCAGTTCATTAAATTAATTCTTGGTCATTAAGCAAATCCACCTTCCCCCATTGCACGCAATTGGCAAGTGAAACAAGTTTACTGCTACAACCAGCAGGAAGTTGCGAGTTGCAATTTTTTTGTACATAAGAAGTGCCTGTGCGTATGTTGTTGTTTTTTTTTAGTTTGGTATGCATGAGTAAATTCCAAAGGTAAGAGGACCAATATCACAGAAAGGATAAAATGTACTGTAATGATAAACTCTCCTTGTTCTAGTCTTGCCCCCTTTCTATTTTAAGCTATCCCATTTTTTTTTCTTAAGCCTCCTTTCTCTGCGGTTAAACGCAATTGCTCAGTTTTGGTCTACAATTATCAAGCAAGAGGCGTGAAAATGTTCTGTCTTTCTTTTTTAAATTGAATTTGCTAATAGAGAATGGAATTACCTTACCAGGTTTCCCATCCATGATTATCTTCTGCTTGCTGGACTGTGAACATTCCAGCTGTTTTGAGGTTCTAGACTTCTGTCTTTGGGAAGATCCAGACAGAAAGGCTGGCTGGCTCTGTCTGTCTGTCTGGATGGATGGATAGAAGGAAATGTGTGTGTATGCATAAGCATGAGCGTGACCCATTTTATTATTTGGGAACACATTTGCACCAACTGTGACTTAGAAACGCAAGATTACAAATGGATAACAGGTCAGTGATGGTTTTGATCTTCCCAATGCTCATTTTGAACCATCCTCGCCCATTATCGTAATCCATAATAATCTTCTCCATAGACATCTATGGAGATTCTCAGTCATCCAGGTCACGGTTGTCCCAAAGGTGCTTTTTTCAAGAGGCAACTAGACTTTCTGGTTTTTCTTTGAAGACTTTTCGCTTCTCAGCCAAGAAGCTTCTTCAGCTGTGATTGGATGGTGGGGAATGGAAGGATTTATACTCCTTGCAGACAGTTGGTTATTTGCATCCTTTTAGAAAGTCATTGAGGCCACCTGAAGGTTTATCTGGGTCCTCAAGGTCATCTGAGTGGTGCAAATGGATGTGGACCCTTCTTTGAACTGTTGAAAGCACTTTGTCGTAGACTGAAAATAGGTGATGTCATAACTCCAATCTATAATACAGTCCTTTCAACCATTCCAAGAAGGCTCCACACCCATTTGCACCACTCAAGTGACCCTGAGGACGCAGATAAACCTCCAGATGACATTAATGATTTGCTAAAAGGATGCATGTTAGGAATATGAGTCACCTAACAGGTATTTGGGTTAGAAATATATAAACCAGGATAAACATTTTAGTACTATGTCTTTAAGAGATTGTAAAAACTGCAATTGGGTGTGGTTTTTCAAACGGCCATAAGATGGAGCCAGAAACCTGGGTTGTTTTAGTCTTAATCTCAGAAGAGAGTGTGTCTCCGTCTCTGTTTCCTTCTGTTGGAAAGTATTGCCGTTGCTCCATTTCTTCTAATTGACTGATATTCATGGATTTAATGTAAGTCTGATACTGAACTGCTTTTGACACTGGACTTTGATATTTGGATTATCCCTGAATTGAAAACTGACTGATTTAACTTGTGAATGACTTTGTATTGCCTATTTTGGACTTTGCTTAAATCTTTCTGGAAGTAAAAACCCACATTTACTGTACAGTGTATCTGTGTACTGTGTGTGTATTATTCAAACACTTCTCTCAAATACGTCTCCCTGTATGCGCTCATTCTCCTAACGGGGAATTACCTCAACAATGCAAATGAACAGCTGACTGCAAGGAATATAAATCCTTCCATTCCCCACCATCCAGTCAGAGCTGAAGAAGCTTCTTGGATGAGAAGCGAAAAGTCTTCAAGAAAAACCAGAAAGTCAAGTTGCTTCTTGAAAAAACACCTTTGGGACAACCATGACCTGGATGACTGAGAATCTCCATAAATGTCTATGGAAAAGATTATTATGGATTACGATAATGGGTGAGGATGGTTCAAAATGAGCATTGGGAAGATCAAAAACAATTATTGGCCTGTTACCCATTTGTAATCTTGCATTTCTTAGTCACAATTAGTGCAAATCTGTTCCCAAATAATAAAATGGCTGAAGCTCATGCTTATGCATACATACACACTTCCTTCTATCCATCCATCCATCCATCTATAATACTTTTCTGCACTAAAAGCTACACTAGGTGCAATACTATATTACAGGTATTCCTCGACTTATGACCACCATTGAGCCTAAAATTTATGTTTGCTAAGTGAAATATTTCACCCCATGGAAGGCTGCGGAATTTGAGAGTTGAAGTCCACAAATCTTAAAGTTGACGAGTTTGGAGACCCCGAGTTAAACCATTGTTTGGGTTAGCAAGAGTTCTTTAACATCGTTCAGTTGATAGAGATACTATTACTACATTTGTACTTAGACATGGTCACACTAGGCCGTGGTTTACACATTTGGTGGGCGATTTCACACCTCAGGATCAGCTTCAATGAAACAAATCCCATGATGGCCTTCGCTTGGGGTGGTTTGGCCCAAAGCTCTTCCCAGCTTCTTTTGAGGCAGCTGCAGTCAAACCGCAGTCTCCTTTCTCTCTCCCTCCTCCAGTGATTGTCCTCTGTGTGACGGAAGCCATCTTGCTGCTTAGTCTTGTGTTCCTCCGCAACCGGATCTTCATTGCCATTGCGCTTATCAAAGAAGCCAGCCGGTAAGTGGACTCCTGCAATACTTTGGTGCCATTGCAGTTTTAGGTTCTGGATGGGGATCTGAGGAAGAGACTGATAGTTCTCCATTGTCTCTTTCTCCAGAGCCATTGGACATATGATGTCCACCCTCATCTACCCACTGCTGACTTTTATCTTAATCGTGATCTGCGTGGCCTATTGGGGCATGACGGCTCTGTATCCTTTCCGATGATGCTGTGATGTTTTATTTATTTATTGCATTTATATGGTGCCCATCTCACTCTAAAACAACACTGGGAGGCTTTTTCGTGCTTTCCTTTGAGAGAATCAGCCAATGTCAGATCTGTATATGGTAATGATGATGATATCAATTCAGTCATAACTGACTCTTGGCAATTCTATGCTCAAGATCTCTCCACATCATCTAATCTTGCAGTGCTTATTTGAGTTGTTCTATGCTCTGGCTGGCATCAGCTTTGATAGAGTTCAGGCACTGTGTTTTTGGGGGTCTAGGACCACTTGCCACAGCCAACTCACTGTGAGGCAACTTACCATGGCCAACCCGTCGTGGGAAAACTTGCCGTGGGACAAGAGTTACGCTAATATTGAAGAAACGAATAGGATCATTAAAGAAAGAATGCTAAAGGAGGGACAAAATGAAATGTGAATGACAAAAATTGAACATTATTTTTTTAAAAAAATATTTCAAATAATTGAATTGTTGAATTGCCCTGCGGCAAGTTCTGCAGCGAGTTGGCTGTGGTGAGTTGTCGCACAATGAGTTGGCCATGGTGACTTGGCCACCGCGAGTTGGCCGTGGTGAGTTGGCCATGGCAAGTTGGCCACGGAGAGTAGTCCATTCCAGTTCTTTGGCAGGCCAGTTTTCTTTTACTGTTCTGTACACAAAGTGATCACAACGCACCTTTCTCTCCTGCCTGTCCTTGAACCTTAAGTTTGAAAATAAGGAATTTGTTACAGCTAGCCCATGATTTATAACGCGTCGCTTAATGAAACATAGGAAACTGATATCACACAAAAAAACCAATGGTCCTTTGAGTCTGTTTGTTGTCTTCTTTTTAATTTATTGATTTATTCATTATTTTTAATTATTATTTTTATATTTTATATTTAATTTTATTTTTTGTCAGATGATTGACCTGTGTTTATCCCAAGCATGTTTAAACTCAGTTGCTGAGTTACCGCCTCTGCTGGAAGTTGGCTCCAAGCTTTCACTGCTCTTTCTGCCAAGTAATGCTTTCTAATCTTACTTTTGAACTTCCCTCCTGTCAGTCTGAGGTGTTATGCTCTGATGTCCTTGACTTTTGCTTAATGTTGAAAATAATGCCTTCTAGAACAGCGGTCCCTAACCTTGTGGGCCGCGTGGCCCACTAAGTGGGCCCTGAGGAGTTTGCAACTGAGCCGCTGAAACAACTGACGAGCTCACGCGCTCTCCGTTTGCGTGAGTGGCAGGTGTATGTGCATTCATGGAAATAGAGCTGCACACGTGTGTGGGCTTGCTGGCCGCTTGCACAAACCATTCCGTTCCCCCGCCACCACCGTCTGTCAAGCGGGAAATGTTGGGGAACTCCGTCCTAGAACCTTATTCACAACTGTAATATATTTAAAGGTTTTAATCATGTCTCCCCATTTGCCTTCTGTCCTCCAGCTGTACATACCCAGTTCCTCCGATCACTCCTGATATGTTTTGTCCTCCAGACCTTGAACCATTTAATGACCGTTCTCAGGCCTCCCCGTAGCTACTTATGACCTGTTTTCTGAGATACAGTGGACCCCCACATACCTGCCATCATGTGATCATTTTTGGGTGCTTGGCAAGCAGTTCACTTTTATGAGTGTTTGCACAATCATCCCACAGTTATGTGACCCTTCGTTGCTGGTTTCCGATGTTTACTTCCAGTTTCCGGGGGAAAAGGTCCATTGGGGGAAATGGGTTCAATTTAACAACTGCGGCATTTGCTTAACAACAACTCTTGTAAGAAATAGTCTGTAACTTTGAATCCGGTCACATGATGCCTCGACTTATGACTGTAATTCCAGGCTCAATTCCAGTCATAAGTCGAATAATGCCTGTATTTCTTAATTTTAGCAGCTAAAATAACAATGGCCTTATTGTTGGAAAACCTACATAGTCTTAACAATCGAGGTATGGATTAAATAAAGTTTTCACGAATGATGCTGAAAATAATTTAGATAGAGTTTTAAAAAAAGGGAAATATCAGAGGCAGGAACTACAGCTATCAAACTTGGGAACAAAGTTTATGTAATGCTACAGACATATCAACCATGCTTATGAAGTATGAATGTGGTTTTTGTTTCTCTCTATTTACTTTTTGGTGGATGGTTGTTTTTTTTCCTATGCATCACGGATTTATGTCACCCAGTTACTTGATAAACAGGTTGTTAAAAAAAAAGAAGTGTAAACAAAGAAACAAGGAGAGAAACAGCATTGCAATTGGAAAAAAAAGAATTAAAATGGCAAACAATATTCTAAGAAGTCATAGAATTGTTGCCAAGTAATGGTATGAAGACATTTGCTTTTTCAGACTGCAGATGGCAAATTATATTTTTTTTAAATGCTTCCTTGCATAAATACAGTATATTGTCTTTGCTATTTACAAAACACAAGCAAATATGTGCCTCTGTGTGTTGTTCATTTAAAAGCATTACTCTGGAAGTTGTCCACACGTAGTTTGAAAAGGTATACTCTCTTGGAAGTTTTATATGTGTGTGTGTGTGTATGTGTGTGTGTGTGTATACACATATAAAATTTCCAAAATAGTATATCTTACACACACACACACACACACACACACACACACACACACACACAGGTATACAATGTTTTATTATATTCACCTGTAATCAGTGGTGGGCTTCAAAAATTTTAGCAATGGGTTCTCTGCCCGGTTGCTGGGTGGGCATGGCCATGCTGGGCGTGGCCTAGTCGGCCTTCTGCACCATGGCAGGTAGGAGCATTTTTGCCCTCCCCGGGCTCCGGAGGCTTTCCTTGAGTCTCCGGGAGAGTGAAAACAGCCTCCCGGGCTCCGGAGCAGGGGTGGGATTCTACCAGTTCACACCTATTCGTTAGAACCGGTTGTTAACATTCTAAGCAGTTCGGAGAACCATTGTTAGAATAAATTACTGGCCTAATCCTGTAAGGAAGGCAGTAAGGAAACATTCTGGTGTTGCTTACAGAAACTGCCTCTCCGTTAACATTCTTGGCAGGACTAGACTTCCTGTCTAAGGAACGTCTCTGGAGTTTTTTTCCCCCTCCTTTGCTTGTGTGGAGTGACCATTCAAAGCTACAGTGGCACTGAAAAAAGTGACTTATGACCATTTTTCACACTTACGACTGTTGCAGCATCCCCACAGTCATGAGAGGCCAGGTGAGGAGATGCGTGCCTCGATGTGAGTGATGTTGAGTTGGCCACGCCCAGCCAATAACATGATCACCAAGCCATGTCCACTCAGTCACATGGCCGTCAAGCCACGCCCACCGCCTAAGCCACACCCACAGAACCGGTTGTTAAAAATTTTGAATCCCACCCCTGCTCCGGAGGCTCTCTGGAAGCCGGAAACAAGGCCCATTTCCAGCCTTCCCGAACTTCCGGGAGGCCCGTTTTTCGCCCTCCCCGAGCTTCCGTGCACGCCCTGCACTTACCTGTATCCAAAACGGGCTGTGTGGGGACTCCTGGGAGGGAGGGGGAGGGAGGGGGCAGCCAGGAGTGGGATTTGGAGGTTCTCCGAACTGCACAGAATCTTAACTAGGGTCTCTCCCGAACTCCTGTGAACCCCCAGCAGCCCAGCCCTGGCTGTAATCTAATTTCTGTGGCTGTGGGGTCCTTGATGTGGGGTTTGGTTGCTTTCTTGCAGACGTTTCATTACCAAATTAGGTTACACCATCAGTGCTAAAGAGTGTGGGGTTTACATACAGCAACTTGCCCTGCCAATGTTGGTGGCAGCGGTTCCGTGTTTAAGATAAAAGTTTTCTGCTTTTCTGCTTCGGTTTCCAGTTTCAAACAATACCTTTCATCATGGAACCAGCAAGGAGAAAAAACCCGCACCCCCACCAAAACTGGCAGGGCAAGCAGCTATAAGGGAGCAAGACAGATAAATAGGGATAAATAGGAAGCAAAGCAAACCCCACATTCACTTGCACTAATCCTGAAACCAAGTTCCTGATTTACTAGTCACTAATGAAACATCTGCAAACAACCAAGCTCAGAAAACACCAAGGATTCCATAAATTACAACTGTTATTTTATATTCAGGGCTAACGTAATCTTTGAATCTTTGAACATTTGGAGAATATTTATTTAGGTGTTTTTTTTTCATAGCTACATTTATTATTCAGTGTATAACCTGGTGGTAATTGTTGATGCTGTACATTGTGCCCTTGATGGGAGAAAGTTAGGCCAGAAATAGATCCAAGGCATACATGAGATAAATTAAAAGACCTGGCTGTATTTCATTGTTTGACTGTTGGCATTCAATGTCTCATTTCAGCCTTCCCGCTTCCTTGCCAGGGTATAAGGACAAAGGCAAAGAACGTCCTCAATTAAAGCATTCAAATGCAGGTGGTCCTTGACATACAACGGTTCATTTAGTGACCGTTTAAAGTTACAATGGCACTGAAAAAAAGTTTCTTACGACCATTTTTTTTCCACACTTACAACCTTTGTAGCATCCCCATGATCATGCGATTAAAATCCAAATCCTTGGCAACTGATTCGTATTTATGACCGTTGCTAGGTCCCAAGGTCATGGGATCAGCCTTTGACAAGCAAAAACAATGGGGAAGCCAGATTCACTTAACAACCATGTTACCAGTGGTGGGATTCAATTTTTTTTTTTACTACCGGTTCTGTGGGGGTGGCTTGGTGGGGAAGGATAATGTAAAATCTCCAGTCAGAGGTGGGATTTGCCGGTTCTCTGAACTACTCACAATTCCCGCTACCGCTTCTCCAGAACTAGTCAGAATCTGCTGAATACCCACCTCTGCATGTTACCAACTTATCCACTGCTGCCATTCCCTTAACAAGAAAGGTCGCGAAATGGGGCAGAATTCACTTAACAACAGAAATTTTGGGCTCCGTTGGGGTCATAAGCCGAGGACTTCCTGTATCGAGGTATCAAACGTCAAGTTCGATAGTCTGAATTATGGTTTCGGAAAGGCTGCATTCAAATCCGGAGTGGCAAAAATGGGGCATTTGTATAGTTTTGGTTCAGTCCTCCTTTGCAATATTTTCCAGTGGCAATACATTTTGTGTTCCCAACTGCAGGATGCCAGGGTTGTGTCCCATCCCATAATACCCTCTCTGGAGTGGTGACGCTACAGAGCACTGCGTGCCAAAACAACCAGACACCGTGGCAGTTTTTTCTCTCATGCCACCGCTCTGCTGAACACCTAATTCCCACAGTACTGCCTTATGTCTTCACGATATTAATCCATGTTGTATGGCTGTATTTTATCCCTCTCAACTGTTCCATTGCCTTCTCTTATTGATATCATTATTATGATTATTATTACTTTGATATTATGATTACGATTATTGTTTCTATTATCTTTATCATTAATTGGTTGTTTTGCATGTACGTATGCTCATGAGAGCCATGGTGGCACGGTGGTTAGAATGCAGTTGTCAACTCATAAACATTTCTATGGCTGTTTTGCCAACAGAAAGGGAGGGGGGAAAGGGGTTTGAAAGAGCAGTGTGGAAGCTTGGAAATCGAAAGTGCATTCCATGCATAGTTTTTCAAAGATTGTAATGTGGTGACTGAAGTTTCTGCCACGCAAAAACCTAACTGGAGAACGTGATGGATGACTCTTGGCTGTGGACGTGTTTCGTGTTTCGTTGGAGAATATGAATTGTGATACACCTATGGTGAGGGGGGGGGAAACCAGGGTCAAGGGTGACAGTGAATTATGTATCTCAAGAGTCGGCTACACCCAGGTCATGCCAACATGTTAAACTCTCAATAAATCCTGTTTTAGTTTTGGAAGTTTGGCTCGAGACATGATTTAATTGGGATAACTGCCGGAATCCTGACAGCAGTATTGCAGGCTAAATCTGCCACCTGTCAGCAGTTCAATTCCAACCAGCTCAAAGTTGACTCAGCCTTCCATCCTTCTGAGGTCAGTAAAATGAGGACCCGGACCGTAGGGGTTAATATGTTGAGTCTATAAACCGCTTAGGGCTGTAAAGCATTGTGAAGCAATATGTAAGTGCTGTTACTATTACACACCAGAGGCAAATTCCTTGTGTGTCTAATCACACTTGGTTAATGTTCTATTCTATTCCGCATTGTGAAGGACAGAAAGGGGATATTTTGGTTTGAAAATCTTCCTTGACTGTTTTCCATCTCTCAAGATATCTTGCTACTTCCGGAGAGCCCCTTTTTCGTGTCGCCCCAAGAAATGACTCTGGCCCAGGCTGTGAAAAATATCGTGGCAATGAAAGTTGCAAGCCACTGGTAAGTGGGTCAGATGCAGAACCACAAAGTATCTTTGGTCAGGGAATTGTGCAGCAGCTTTTCAGGTGAAGTCGGAGACACTAATACAAACTTGTAAGTTAATCATAATCCAGAAAGAGAAAAAACATAAGATAGTCGGGAACCTCATGAGGTAAATTAAACAGTATACCGATCGCACACAAGGAAAAGGCAGAGGAAAAGGGCAACTCTGCCTCCACATCCAAAGCAACCAACCCACAGCGTAGACTGCAACCATGCATGAGTCCACACACTCCGAACTATCAACTGCAGCTGTGTCCTCTGGCCCACTGTACACTTCATTGTTCATCATCATCTTTTAACGACCCCATAATCCCATGCAGGGTAGAGTCTGGGCAACCGAATGGAGTTGAGTATTTACTGGCCGGCTGCCCTACCTGTTGCCAATGCAGAGTTATATTCAGCAGATATATTCTCATCATGCCCAGAGAGAGAAATACCTAGGATCGAACTCACAGCCTCCTGGTTGCGAGGCGAGAGCTCCACCTCTAGGCCACCGTACCACTCAGTGTTCCAGCTACTAACTAAATGCTTACATCTTTGATCCCCAGAGCCATTTTGGCTAGTCCTTTAGCCATTGGAATATGATGAACGATAGCATCATATTTTGGGAACATCTCTGTTTTTCTTATGATGATGCTTTGGTGTTAAGGGGGACAGAAGCGCATGAAGTAGTCTCGCAAATGAATCGGATGCCTTTTGGCCACAGCACCGTTTTTTTTCAAAGTTTAGAATGATTGGGAGGAAACGGATCCTGTTCTTCCAGAATAGAAATTTCGGGAGCCGAATAAAATCAGTTCAGTTCTGGATAACCGAACCTCATGTCGCCTGTATCAGAAATGGGTAATCCAAAGCTTTTACGTTGTAAACAGCTCCTCTCCCGGTTCTGCATGCTCTCCTCTATCCCTAATATCAAGCTTATAGCAAATCGGCCAGAGTGGAAAATAAATGCCAAGCAAGATGGACATTATTTGTTTACTTTATATGCTGCCCATCTGATTTTTTTGGCAACTCTGGGAGGCTTTTAAAATGACTCAAAGGTGTGTGTGTGTATGTGTGTGTGTGTGTGCGTGTATGGTATATGGTATTCAGCTTTGTTCGGGTATTTTCCCACGTCAGTATAGTTGTGCTTTTAAAGTTGTAGCAACGTTTCGGCAGAATCTCATCTGCCATCATCAGGCTTCTGTATTGTGTTCGTCTGTGAGTCAGACTTTTACAGTTGTTTCAGTTTTAAATTTGGGGCTAGCCTACTGCTGTGCCAGAATGGTTTTTTCTTCATCCTGATTGGTTGGGAGTCTTGGTCTGTGTTTATTGGTCTTGGAGTTTGCTGGGTTCTGCTTGATTGATGTTTCTAATATCTTCTGTCTGTTTTGTGGCTTTTTTTTGTGTCTTGATTGGCTGGCAACATCGTGTTCCTGTATTGGAGGCTTTTAGTGCTCCGAGTAAATGGACGGCTATCATTTGTTAGGAAGCTAGGTTTCATCTGGGTGCCTGGTTGGGGTGTGTTTGAGCTGGAGGTATCGGGGGGATCTGTCTGTGCCCAGGTGTTTGCCTGGCTAGTGGTGTGGAGATTTTTTTGTTTGTGAGTGCAGGCTTCCAAATAATTGACAGTCTGGTGGAATCATCTCTTCTATTCATGCTTTCAGGTCTTTTTTTCAATCTCTATGGCTTCTCTGATAATTCTGTGGCTGGGGTTTTCTATAGTGGCTAGGGTTTGGGTGCCATTGAAGTTGATGCTATGACCTGTGGCTTTCATGTGTTGGACTAGTGAGGAAGTGTGTTCCAGCTTTTTTACTGCATTTTTGTGTTCATCCAGGCGGGTACTTATTCTTCTATTGGTCTGTCCAATGTATGTGGCCGGGCATGATGCACAGGGGACTTCTTATATGCCTTGGTTTTCCAGGTCAATTTTATCTTTGGGGTTTCTAAGGATGGCTGCTATTTTTCTGTCTGTTTTGAAGGCAGTCTTGATGTGATGCCTGTGTAGTATCTTACTGATTTTTTCTGTAGTACCTCTTATGTAGGGCAGGACAGCTGTTCCATAGGTCTGTTCATCTTCTAGGTCTCCATTATGTCTCAGTGTGTTTTTGTGGACACAAAATCACCCACAAAGGCCACACAAGATGCTACCACCACACTTCCACGTAGAAAGCAGATTCACACCCACACAGATGATGAGACACGACCACGGACCAGAAGCCGTACCACAGCTGCATCACTACCCGCTTCAAACCCCTTCGACCCATACATGAAGTAAACTGACGCCCAACATGAAGATGTGGCACGACCACGAACGCGAAGCCAAACAACAGGATCACAGCTCACCAGCTCAAATCCCCCGACAACTAAGACTAACCTGAACACAGCTAAGCCCCCACCTGAACAGAACACACCCCCAGCCAATCAAAACACAGCCAACTCCCCAGCCAATCAGAACACAGCCAACCCCCAACCAATCAGATCACAGCCAGGCCCTCAACCAGTGAGAACACACCCCCACCCAATCAGAACATAGCCAAGTCCCCACCCAGTCAAGCCGCACTCCCACTGGCAGTTAAAAGAAAAAACAGCTGCAAGCTCACATTATTCCAAGAAGCACAAAGCTGAAGACACAAGCCTGAAGATGATGAATGAGATTTTGTAGAAACGTCGCCAAAATACTTGCAATTTTACGCAGGATAAAACCCAAATAACCAAAGATCCACATACAAATACCCGCGAAAACCTCAGAAAACAAATATATGTGTGTGTGTGTGTTTTGTATTCAGCTTTGTTCGGGTATTTTCCCACGTCATTATAGTTGTGCTTTTAAAGTTGTAGCAACGTTTAGGCAGAGTCTCATCTGCCATCATCAGGCTTCTGTGTGACAAACACTATACAATACAGAATACAGACAATACAGAAGCCTGATGATGGCAGATGAGATTCTGCCGAAACGTTGCTACAACTTTAAAAGCACAACTACAATGACGTGGGAAAATACCTGAACAAAGCTGAATGACATACATACATACATACATACATACATACATACATACATACATACATATTCACACACACACACACACAGAGGTGGGATTCAAATTTTTTAACAACTGGTTCTATGGGTGTGGCTTAGTTGATGGGCATGGCTTGGTGGTCATGTTATTGGCTGGGTGTGGCCAACTCAACATCACTCACATCGAGGCACGCATCTCCTCTCCTGGCCTCTCATGACTGTGGGGATGCTGCAACAGTCATAAGTGTGAAAAACGGTCATAAGTCACTTTTTTCAGTGCCATTGTAACTTTGAATGGTCACTCCACACAAGCAAAGTACCAGCAAAGGAGGGGGAAAAAACTCCAGAGAAGTTCCTGAGACAGGAAGTCTAGTCCTGCCAAGAATGTAATAAGGGTTAACGGAGAGGCAGTTTCTGTAAGCAACACCAGAATGTTTCCTTCCTGCCTTCCTTACAGGATTAGGCCAGTAATTTCTTCTAACAACCAGTTCTCCGAACTGCTTAGAATATTAACAACCGGTTCTAGTGAATAGGTGCGAACTGGTAGAAATGAAAAAGATTAAATAAGAAACTAAAAATCTGTAGGAGAAGAGCAGGCAGAGCTGGAAGGAGGAGTTAAATAGATCATTAGCTTAGAGTCATTAAATTCCCACAAATGATCCAGGTTTAACCTCTCTTGAATTCCGTTGACCGTTATCTGGCATTTGACAAGATCTTATGTATATGCTGGAGCAATAAATCTTTTGAACTGCAACTTAATTTGTGTCCAGTTTCTTCTTAAAAAACTTCCAGTGATGAAGCATCTACAACTTCTGACAGCAAGCTGTTCCACTGGTGAATTGTTAGGGACCTCTTAGGAAGTTTCTCCTTAATTCTAGGCTGTTTCTCTCCTTGATTAGTTTCCATCCATTGTTTCTTGTTCTGCCTTCTGGCGCTTTGGAAAATAAATTGACCCACTCTTCTTTGTGGCAGCCTCTCAAATAACAGAATACTACTATCATGTCCCCCCTAGTCCTTCTTTTCTGTAGCCAAATCCAAATCCTGCAACTGTTCTTCCTATGTTTTAGACTCGAGGCCCTTAATCATCTTAGTTGCTCTTCTCTGCACTTTTTCCAAAATCTCAACATCTCTTTTTGGTAATGAGGTGATCAAAACTGGATGCGGTATTCCAGGTGTGGCCTTACTAAGGCTTTATAAAGCTGTACTGCTACTTCACGTGATTTTGTTTCTATGCCTCTGTTTATACAACCATGGATTGTACTAGACTGTATTCACTTAACAGCTGTGGCAAGAAAAGTCATAAAGTGAGATGAAACTCACCTCTACAATTGTCTCACTTAACAACAGAAATTTGGGGCTCCATTGTGGTCGTCAGCCAAGGACTACCTGTATCACACGTGTCTTGTTCTTTCTTTTCTCAGGATTTCAATGCCTCCGCCAGTCTCCCTTGCGTAACTGAATGCATCTTCTACAGATATAATGATGAGGGACTTTACCAGCGCAACCTCTTCAATCTTCAGATCTACAACGTTGTGGGCTTCCTTTGGTGTATCAACTTCGTCATTGCTCTGGGGCAGTGTGTACTCGCGGGAGCCTTTGCCTCTTATTACTGGGCCTTCAAGAAGCCTCAAGATATCCCAG
Organism: Notechis scutatus; assembly: GCF_900518725.1. Next base: position 287,952 of record NW_020716976.1, on the reverse strand, counting down.
CCTGTGCCCTGTCTAGTTCCTTCCTCCGGACATTAAGGTGCGTAGTTTGGGGAGAAACGTCTGTGGAGATTCTCAGTCATCCAAGTCATAGTTGCCTCAAAAATGCTGCCAACTGTCCAGTTGGCGAATCCAGAAAAAAAGGAAGTACTGGGAAATTATTTTAGCAGGAGTATAAAACTTTACTGAATAAACCACGTTGGCACAGAAGAAGCGAAACCCACTCTGGGTTTCCTGCACAATGTCCTCCTTCACCCACTGTCCATAACATCCACCAATCTCTTCTGTTCGTTATGTGATGGGAATCAGGTAGCCACGCTGGGAAATCTTCTCGGTGTGTCCTTGAGATGCCAGCAGTGCCTCACGGAAGCCAACGGATGCTTGAATACCATTCTCCCTGACATTTCATCCACCACCCCCCACACACACCCGTTATTGTATTTACAATGGTTTCAGCATGGTGGATTTTGGGGGTAGGCTTAAATTTTTTTAGCAAGGGGCTCTCTGTCCTAATGACTGGCTGGGTGGGTGTGGCTGGGTGGGCATGGCCAACTCGACGTCGCTTCTTTGCCCTAACTACCTAAAAAAAGACATATACCAAAAAGTTGTTTATTATTTTGTGCATTTAATATTTAAATCAAAGACTGGGTGAAACCAAGCTTAATAGTGAGAAGGATCTTGGAGTCTTAGTGGAGTTTCTGGTGAGTTACGTGATTCTTATTATTGGGGAATTAATCCCTTCAGAGGCTAGTGGCTATGTTGTCTGATTTTCTGTCCCTCATAAGCACTGAGTGGATTGTTTATCTAGCTTGCAACACTTTTACGAGGTGTGAAATGCTCTTGGCTGAATGCCCAGAAGTTCAATTGAGCCTATTAAAAGCTTTCCCTTGCTGCTTGTCTTTCTGAGGTTATTGGGGGCTCTCTGCCTCCAGCAGATTTGCTTAATGACCACACAATTTACTTAACAACTTTCTAAGCAAAGCAGTTGTTAAACGAGCCACCTCTGATTCTTCTATGACCTTTTTGGCCATAGTTATTAAGCAAAACACCGCAGTTGTTAAGTAAATTGTGTGGTCATTAAGCAAATCCATTATTTTTGCTTGTCGAAAGCCATCTGGGAAGGCTGCAAGTGGTGATGATATGATCTTGGGATGCTGAAACCCTTGTAAATACTTGCCTCTTACCAAGCAACCAGATTTTGATCCTGTGACAGTCATAACTGCGAGCACCGGTCATAAGTAACATTTTCCATAATAACTTCAAATTGTCACTAAATCTGGTTTAAAGGTGAGGACCACCTGTATGTGAATTCTTCTGCCTCTATTTTAGTTTCCTCAAATGCATCTTCATTTTTAGTTTTTTTTTTTAATGGAACATGTAAGTGCAATCTCCTCTGATTTAGAGCCACTTTGGCCTAGTGCAGGGGCGTCAAACTCACGGCCCATGGGCCGGATCTGGTCCACAGGATGCGTAGATCCAGGCCGCCCAGGAGTGCCTGTGCCAGCGAAAATGGAACCCAAGGTGCGTTTTCTATGGCAGAGGGCTGCAGGAGGCCGTCGCAGCCAAAATTGGGGCCCTGGGGGGGGGCACTCTGATTTTGCTCGGAGGGGGCTAGCAAAACAAACTAAGAACAAAACAAAAGGAGAAATGCTTCCCCTTTTGCATTCCAGCATGCAAAAAGGGACAGGAAAGGAGAAAGGGAAAGAGGAAAGACAAAGAAAAAGAAGGGAAGATGGGAAGAGAGCAAGGAAGACAAAATAAAGAAAGAGGGGGAAGGAAGAAGGAGAATGAATAGGGAGAGGAAAACAAGGGAAGGAAGGAAGGAAGGAAGGAAGGAAGGAAGGAAGGAAGGAAGGAAGGAAGGGAAGGAGAATCGGTTCTGGTGGCCTAGAGGTGGAGTTCTCGCCTCACAATCAGGAGGCTGTGAGTTTGATCCTAGGTAGAGCTCAATACTTGGAATAGATTCTCCTGCTTGTGCAGGGGGTTGGACTAGATGACCTCCAAGGTTCCTTCCAACTCTGTTATTCTACAAGATTATAATGAGAGTGAAGGAGGATCTGAGGGAAGTCCTGCCTTAGCACTTGGCCACCAACAGGTGCCCCCCCCAACACGAGTCCGCCCCGCCCTGCCCCGCCAAGGTCAAACACCATCCCTGATGCGGTCCTCAATTAAATAGAGTTTGACACCCCTGGCACCAGTGTAGAAAGCAGGAGACGCTGAGTTCAAGTTCTGCCTTAGCCATGAAAGTCAGCTGGGTAACCTTGGGGCCAGTCCCGGTCTTTCAGCCCAACCCACCTCACAAGAGTTGTTGTTGTGGAGAAAACGGGAGGAAGAAGGAGCATTAGATGTATTTGCCATCTTGAGTTATTTGTAAAAAAAATATGAAGGTGAGACATAAATTAAATAGAGTATAAATAAAGTATAACTATATAATTTATCCACAGATTCCACATGGGGTCACTAGCTTTCGGCTCTCTTATCCTCACCATCGTTCAACTGATACGCATGGTACTAGAATATCTGGACCACAAGTTCAAAGGCAAGTGACAAACTGTCTTGACTTGATGACCAAATAGCCGTTATGGGCAGATCATCAGTTGGGTCAAGGATCGCTGGACATGACCGGGGTGAACCGTCTTTCAAAGTTGGGAAGGGTTTGGGAGAGGGAATTCAACTGCTGGGTGACAACAATACATTCTCCATTTTCATGCAGTCAAAATAGGGATAGAACTGCTTGCATACAGCAGGAGCTCCTATATATCTGCACCTTGTCTAGCATGTAGACAGATTGTCACTCACAGGCAGGGGTGGGCTTCAAAAAGCTTAGCAAGGATGGCTTCCGGTTTGAAGTTTCTTCGGCGACAGACAGAAATCTGCGATCGTGCATGGTTTTGGTCTGGGCTCGCCGCTGGAGCGCCCCGAGCCGGCTGGTTTCGGGGCTAAGCCACCCCGTAGAGGTAGTGAAAAGGGGGGAGACCGCCAGCAGGGTTGAGGAGAGCTGCATCTCTCCTCCTCAGCTGGCCATTACTCCCTTTCCCAAAGGCGGTTTCAGCGGTGGTCGTGGCCTAGTCACCTTCCTGCACCATGGCCGGGGGGAAGTTTTTGCCCTCCCTGGGCTCCAAAGGCTTTCCTTGAGTCTCCAGGAGGGTGAACATGGCCTCCCCAGGCTCCAGAGGCTCTCTGGAAGCCAGAAATGGGCCCGTTTCTGGCCTTTCCAAACTTCTGGGAGGCCCATTTTTCGCCTTCTCTGAGCCTCCGTGTGCGCCCTGCACTTTCCTGGATTCAAAACTCCCGGGAGGGGTGGGGTGGGCGGGGCCAGCCAGGATTGGGATTTGGCGGTTCTCTGACCTGCACAAAATCTTAGCTAGGGGCTCTCCTGAACCCCTGCAAACCTACCCCTGCTTACAGGGCTATGTTAAACCTAGATTTTGCGCCACCATTGCAGATTTTGAAGTGGCTTACTTCCTACCAAACCACTTCAGAACAATAGTCTGAAAAAAATAGCAGCAATAGCAGTTAGACTTATATACTGCCCCTTAGTGTGTCACAGTACTCTTTGAGAGCCGTTTACCATGTCAGCATATTTCCACCCAACAATCTGGATCCTCATTCTACCGACCTCGGAAGGATGGAAGGCTGAGTCAACCTTGAGCCTGTCAGGATCGAATTCCGTACTGTGGACAGAATTTGCCTGCAATGCTGCATTCTAACCGCTGCACATCAGGGTTCTTCCTCCCATAGCAGCTCAGCCCATATCCTGAGGGTTAAACCGGGATATAATCATAGCCATGTCTGTGGAGATTCTCAGTCGTCCAGATTTGACTGCTTATTGTACCGTATGACTATCATGAAGTGCTGTACTTTATGATTCTTGACGAGTGTATCTTTTCTTTTATGTATGCAGAAAGCATTTGTACCAAGACAAATTCCTTGTGTGTCCAATCACACTTCGTCAATAAATAATTCTATTCTATTCTATTCATGGTTGTCTCAAAGGTGCCTTTTCAAAAGGCAGCTGGACTGGTGTTTTTTTTCCTTGAGAAAGAAGAAGAAAACACTTCCCCCCTCATCCAAGAAGCTTTATCAGTTCTGGCAGGATCAGAAATTGATTCTGTCAGAACTGATGAATCATCAGAACCGATGAAGCTTCCTAGATGAGAAGCGAAATGTTTTCTTCTTCTTCTTCCTCAAGGGGAAAAAAAACCAGGCCAATTGCCTTTTGAAAAAAAAACATTTTTCAGACAAAAGCCATGTCGGTCTTACTGTGCTTCTAATTCTGCTTTGATATTTGCAGATTCCGAAAATCCAGTTGCCAAGTTTTTTCTATGCTGCCTGAAATGTTGCTTCTGGTGCTTGGAGAAATTCCTCAAATTCCTCAACCGTAATGCTTACATTATGGTGAGTCATGGCTGCTATTATTAAACAATTCAGGTTTTCTTAAAAGTACCAATAGCAATAACACTTAGACCACCACACAGTGCTTTACAACCCTCTCTATGCGGTTTACAGAATCAGCATATTGCCACCCAAAAATATGGGTCCTCAATTTATTGACATGGAAGGATGGAAGGCTGAGTCAATTTTGAGCTGGTTAGAATTAAACTGCCAAACTGCAGGCAGCTGGCAGTCAGCAGAAATAGCCTGCAATACTGCATTCTAACCATAGCGCCACCATGGCTCATATGGTATATGATGGCAGTGATGGCTAACACTGCCATTAAACTAAACCACAGTGGCTGGCTTAATTATGAAATAAACCAAACACTTTGGCAAAGCGTGTGTGTGTGTGTGTGTGTGTTAAACTAATCAAAATCTTGAGTTCCAAGCTTTTTCCTCCAATGAATCAGTCATTCAAATGGTGTGTGTGTGTGTATGTGTGTAGCCAGGTGAGAAAGGAGAGACGGATAACATTGAGGTTTCAGATTATATGGACGGGAGATATAGAACCATCTCAACCCATATTAAAAACCAGGAAGAAATCTGGTGCTTTCAGAAGGCAAAAAAGAGAAGTCTTATAGTTCCCTCAGAAATGTAACATCATTTGGAAATCCTCACAAAAATAGAAGGACACTTTGATTTCCACAATGGATGAATGGCTGCAAAAGTCGGAGTTAGCAGAGATGGCTAAATTGACACCTTTGATTAAAGAAAACAACAACACACAATTACTTTTGTTTCTACTTTGAGACCACTTCTGGACTTTATGCTTGAGGTGGAAAAAAAATTTAAACTTTGGTTTTGGGTTTTACCAATTAGATAGGTTCATCGTTATAGAAATGGCTAGTTTATAACACTGTGTAAAAGTAGAAAGTTGTCGTTTGAGGCCATTATCTTATTGCAGCAAAAGGAGTTGGGAAGAATGGAATGGAATGGAATGGAATGGAATGGAATGGAATGGAATGGAATGGAATGGAATAGAATAGAATAGAATAATAACAGAGTTGGAAGGGACCTTGGAGGTCATCTAGTCCAACCCCGTGCTCAGGCAGGAAACCTATACCGTTTTATAGGCGTAAGTCAATTTTCCCCTTTTCCTACACTTTTCTCTTCTCCCTCTCTTACTTTCCCGCTATTATTATTATTATTATTATTATTATTATTATTATTATTATTATTATTATTATTATTATTATTATTATTATTATTATTATTATTATTATTATTATTATTATTTTGTATTTTATATTGTAAACTAATTTTTAAAAATCCTCCATTTCAGATTGCCATTTATGGTAAGAACTTTTGTGTGTCAGCCAAAAACGCCTTCAATCTCCTGATGAGGAATATTATGAGGTAACCAAGTTGGCACAGTGGAATCCCTCAGACAACCTGGCCAAGGAAGGAGGGAAATTCAATCTCCATTTCGCCTTTCTCTTCTTCTCAATGCAGAGTCGTAATCCTGGATAAAGTCACAGATCTGCTGCTATTGTTTGGGAAGCTCTTGGTGGTTGGAGGAATCGGCATCCTGTCCTTTTTCTTCTTCACGGGGCGAATCCCCATTGAGAATCCCCGGTTCAAATCCCCAGTACTCAACTACTACTGGTTGCCCATTCTGGTATGTCATGGTGGTTGTTTGGTGGGCAATTACATGGCTTCTTCCTACCTCCTTCAAACCTTCTTAAAACAATTTTGGACAGGGAAGATCCAAAATTGGGATCTGAGGGCTGAGGTACATGACCATCACAGAGTCTGGAATTATGGTCATAAATCATTGAAGTCATAAATGGAGGCATCCCGTGACTGAATCCATTTTTTGTGGCAGTTATTAGGTAAATGCTGTGGTCATTAAACAAACGCCGGAGTCGTTAAGCAAATCCATTTTACCCAGTGACCATATTTTTTTTTTGCTGGAAAGCAGAAATAAATGACAGAAACTGGCAAAAAAAAAAAAAAATCATAGTTGTAACTGTGGGACACTGCAAGTGGCTGCAAAGGTGAGCTGGATGCCACATGGGATCGTGTGTGTGTGTGTGTGTGTGTGTGTGTGTCCATTGCAACTTTGTAAATGAGTCATAAGTAGCTTTTAAGGGGGTATCCATCGTTAAGCATCTGGTTCTACATCAAGGACTATCTGTGGTACATACAGAATATTAAATCTATGAAAAGATTCTGCAGGCCCCTAATCCCAAAATGAGTTGGCTGGCATAAAATTGCATGGAATTGGTAGAGAAAAAAAATGATGCTTAGGGTGGTAAGAGTGGAGAGAAAGAGTCAGAGAAACTTTAGCAAAGTGGTAGAAAACGTCATTAGTAAACTAGTGTCTTAGACCGGAGGCAACTGTGAACTGCTTCCTGTGTTCTTCAGACATGGTACAGTTGATAAGGGAAAGAATAGAAGGAAAGAGTGGTGATGGCGAACCTATGGCACAGGTGGCACGCAGAGCCATTTTGCCAGCATGCGAGCTGCAGGCAGACTTACCTCACTGTGCATGCACGCGCCTCACAGCTGATTTTTGGCCGGTTTGAGGCCTTTCTTGGCCTCCCAGAGGCTTGAGGAAGGCTTCTGCAGGCTTTTCAGGATGAAAACTAGGTCTGTTTCATCACTTCCTGTTTTTCCGGAAATACTGGAAGTGACGAAACGGGCCTACTTTTCGGCCTGAAAAGCCTGCAGAAGCCTTCCTCAAGCCTCTGGGAGGCCGAAAAAAGCCTCAAATCGGCCAAAAATCAGCTGTGAGGCGCAGTGCAGGTAAGGGGGCAGCGGGGGTGGGTGGGGATTGCGCACACCTGTGGGGGGCATGGGGGGCACACATTGCCTTCTAGATGCTGGCACATGAGTGCAAGCATGCGCACAATTTTTGGCAGAGGAGCCCAAAAAGGTTAGCCATCACTGGTATAGGATCTCCTGTTTGAACGGGGTTAGACTAGAAGACCTCCAAGGTCCCTTCCAACTGTGTGATTCTGAATATAAATTGCGAACCACCAATTGGCATCTTTAAGAACATGGCTGATAGGAATATCGTAAAGTGAAAAGCATCCCACGGTATTCTAAAACTGAAGTCTCACCATCTTCCAGTTCTCTCTCATTTCTTTCCTCTCTTTCTTTTACTTTAGACCGTGGTTGTAGGTTCCTACCTCATCGCCCAAGGATTCTTCAGTGTCTACAATATGTGTGTTGACACCTTGTTCCTCTGTTTCTGTGAGTATTCCTTCTCACATCTCTGGATCTCATTTCCCTAAGAGCAATATTTCTCAAAGTGTGGTCCAAGGAACCTTGAGGGATCCCCAAGATCCTCTCGGGGGCCTATGAGATCAAAATTATTTGCCAGCCTTAATAATACAATATTAAAATCCCATAGAACGATGGTGAGACGTGGTAGTGGTCGCAAACGCATTAATTTTAATATTTGATACAATAAATATCAATACATATGAGCCATATAAGGAAACATGGCAGCTCAGTGTCTTAAAAGACACTGGAGAAGGTCTATACTCCGGTGGTTCAAATCCTACCACCATGTGACGGGAGTGAGTTCCCGTTCCTTGCGTCTTCTCCTGCCAACCTAGCAGTTGGAAAGCATGAACAGTAAATGCGAGTAGATAAATAGGTACCACTTCATGGGAAGCTAACAGCTTTCTGTGTTATGCTGTGTGCTTTGAACTGTGGCGTGATGTCATGCTGGCCACAGGTCCGTGGAAACATCTTCATCTTAAAGTAATGGAGATGAGCACTGCCTCCTAAATTCAGCTACAACTAGTGGTGTTAAACCTTTACCTTTTCATAACTCATACAAACAAAAGCTCTTTTGCGGGGGTCAACCATAATTTTTAAAAGCGTGGGGGGGGGGAAACAGTTTAAGAAACATTGCCCTAGAGAGTATACCAGCCTTCCCCAATCTTCCCCCTCGAGATAGGTTGCAGCTGCTCCAATTTGGGGTTTCGTCACACATATACCTGGTGCTCTGGTGAAAGGTAGTGGATTTGGAGGAGGGAGTCTTGAGTTCTAATCCTGCCCTGGGTATCAAACTCAGTATGTCTCCTTGAGCTAGTCTTAGTCCCTAAGAAGACATTCCTGGCAAATCAACCTGTGGAACGGCTTCCCTTCAGAAGTTATGGGTGCTCCACAGGGGTGGGACTCAAAAATCCCAGCAACCTGTTTGTTGCATGGTTGCTGGGTGGGCGTAGCCTACCGGAACTTCCTGTTTCTGGCTTCCGGTAGGCCTCCAGAGCCCGTTTTTCCCTCTCCCAGAGCCTCCGTGCAGACCCTGCACTTAACCTCCATTGAAAATGGACCGTGTGGAGATTCTTGGGAGGGGAGAGATGGGGTGGGCAGGGCCAGCCGGTCAGTTGAAATACTGGTTCAGTGAACCAGATGTAACTTTAACATCCGGTTTGCCCAAACCAGTAGAATCCCACCCCTGGTGCTCCATCACTGGAGGTTTTCAAGAAGAGATTGGACAGCCATTTGTCTGAATTGGTATAGGGCAGGGGTGGCAAACTCACGTCATCCCAGCGGCATCATATGACTTATCAGGACTTTTTTCCCATGGGTGTGGCCAGTGCATGACGCATCCGGCCCACAGGCTGGGAGTTTGACAGCCCTGGGATAGGATCTGTTCGAGCAGGTTGACTAGAACAGTAGCCCCCAACCTTTTTTGTGCCGCGGCCCGGTACCGGCATCACAAAATGATCCGCGGCCCGGTACTGGCATCAGCACGCATGACAAGGCAAGGCGAGCCGAGCGACCAGCCAGCCAGCCGTCCCCCGCTTCTCCCCGCCACCTTCAACTCCTCCTTTGTACCTTTGTCGATGGGCTTCGCTTCGGGACGGCTTCAGGACGGTCGCTCAGCTCGCCTTGCCTTGGGTGCTGAAAGAATCCTCGCGCCTTAGTTTCGTTCGAAGCCGCCCCCTTCGATGAAACTAAGGCACGAGGATTCCTTCAGGACCCAAACGCCGCTTTCCAACCGGAAAAGCTCACCCGGAAGCACTTTCTCGTCAAACAAGATGGTGGCACCCAGCAAACCGGCGGCCCGGTAGGAAATGTTCCACGGACCGGTACCGGTCCGCGGCCCGGTGGTTGGGGACCCCTGGACTAGAAGATCTTCAAGGTCTGTTCCATCTCTGTTATTCGATGTACTTTTATGAAAATGTTGCTAAGAGAATTTCAGGGGGGTTGTCCATGGAGTCAGCAGGTATCAAGGACCAGGAGGGTCTCAAGTTGGAGAAGAAATGTATCATACTAGCCAACCTTCTCTTTATCCCCGTAGTGGAAGACCTGGAGCGAAATGATGGTTCCCAAGAAAAGCCGTATTACATGTCCAAGTCTCTTATGAAGATCCTGAACAAGAAAAACCAGAAGGCTAAAGACAAATAGAAAAACCTGGGGCTGGAGGAAACTCATCAACTTATGTTATTGGTCCCTATCATTTCTTCATCATTTCTTTTCGCCCATATCGGAGACAACTTAATGTCTCTTGCCCTTCCCCTTCGTACAATGTTGTGGATTTCCACGACTTGAAACTCTTCCTCATTTTATTTTATTTTGGGTTGCCATATTTTGCCATTCGCAGAAAGCAACCCCGTTTTATAAAACAAGCACGTTGCTGTGTATTGCGCAGATGGACTATTTATGAATAATTGATCTATTTAATTTATCTCTGGTGCCATGGTCTCTTTGGAATCCTTGTTTTGATCTCCCGTCTTCCCAAACCTTTTCTGCTTCGGAATAGACCACTCCGCTTCCTTGGTTTGGGATCATTCAACCTATCGCGGCTGTTTTGCCTTTGTTTTGGTCAACTGTCTTTCTGATGGGTCAAAATCAGGGCTCTTTTCATAGTCTTCGATTGTCCACCTGCTCCATTTGTAAAATACAACGCTTTTTTAGCTACATTCCAGGCCAAACCAGGCAGTGGGGAACCACCACGAAGCTCCTCCTTAAAACGTGTCCTTCAGAAGCACATCTTCTCCTGTGGCTACCATCCTTGTGTGGAACGATCTCAGAAAAGTCCTGCTTCCCTGGCACGTTGAGTGGATACCCTATGGAAGAGTGTCTTGGACCAGGTGTCCAGATGTTCCGAATGTGAACTTCCGAGCAGGAGTCGGGAGTCCAAATCATTTCGATTGCTCGGTCCATCCTTCTTCAGCTTCGGTGACTGTTAGAACCTGGTTGGCCTTTCAGATATACTTGGAGCATTTTCTAAAGGGCTGTTCCTACTGTCTCCTCTGATTTATATTTTTATCTTTGACTATTTTTAGAGGATTAAGTCCTGTGTGTTGTTGAATTCCTGTTTCTGACTCCTTCTCCGACCAAAGACTTTTCTGAAACTGGTAATTATTCCAACCTGCCATCTTATATTTCAGATCAAATTGTTTTTGTTTGTTTTTTCCTGTAGAGCCAATTCCATTTCTGAAAGTCTTACTGGTGGAATTGTTCAATATTGCACTGGCCAAGCACCAAATGACAAATGGTTTTCGGTATGCTGAATGTTGGCCATCTTATTTCCTAAGTGCCTTTGTGGATAAACTCCATTTCTAATATTGCAATGCCAACATTTGGCCTGAGTTTATGATTTACAAACCAGCTTAATTCACACCAACTTCCTGTCATCTCTATTTTTGCTTTGTTTCCCTCACTTTTATCTTTCTGCAGTCTTCTGCATTGGTTTTCCTCTTTTTTTTTTCTTTCCAGGGTATCTCTTGCCATTAAAAAAAAAAATCATAAAAACAATATTATGGCAAGACGCAAAGGACAACCTCTGCTCTTCGGATCAATTTATATCTTATGCAAGGGTGCCATTTCAGGCATTTTCTGTACATACCTTTTTTCTCGTATGTATAAAAATGAAAAGAAATTGTTTTATACAAAGAATATGTGCAATTAAATATGATTTTAAATAACAGTGATTGCGGTCTTCTGTTCGTTGACTCTCTCGTTTTGCTAATAAGAGTTTACCTAGTTCCAGTAATCCCACTCTTTTATTTTATCATAGCTCCTGATTATGAGTTCAGGACAGTGGTGGGATTCAATTTTTTTACTACCGGTTCTGTGGGTGTGGCTTGGTGGGCATGGCCGGGGAAGAATACTGTAAAATCTCCATTCCCTCCCCACCCCACTAACCTGTTTCCCAGCTCCATTCTCCTGTGCAGGGCAACCAAAGAAGACCCAGCTGATCAGCTGGGACTCGGGAGGCAGAGAATAGATGGGGCAGGGCCAGTCAGAGGTGGTATATGTTGGTTCTCCAAACTACTCAAAATTTCCACTACTGGTTCTCCAGAACTGGTCAGAACCTGCTGAATACCCACCTTTGGTTCAGGAGCAAAGGACAACTGGGTGACTTTGGGCCAGTCATTCTGTCTCGGCCCAAATCACCTTATGGAACGTCAGTGGAGCTTCTCCGTCATCCAGGTCATGATTGTCCTAAAGATGCCTTTTTAAGAGGCAACTGGACTTTCTAGAACAGGGGTGTCAAACTCAAGGCTTGCAGGCCGGAGCTGGCCCTCAGGGTGCTTAGATCTGGTCCATGGGACCGGCCTGGAAACAGCAAAGGACCAGCCCGCAGTGCTCCTGCCAGCAAAAACGGAGCTCAGGAGTCACGACAGCCTCCTGCAGCGCTCTGCCAGCTTATGGCCAGAGGGCTAGCATAATGAACTAAAAACAAAACAAAAAGATAAATGTTTCCCCCTTTTGCATTTGACCATGCAAGGGATGGGAAAGGAGAGAGGGAAAGAGGGAAGACAAAGAAGGGAAGGTGGGAAGAGAGCAAGGAAGGGAAAATAAGAGGTGAAGGAAGAAGAAAGAATGAGTGAAGGGGGAAAAGGAAGATAGGAAGGGGAAGAAAGGGAAGGAAGGGAAGGGAAGGGAAGGGAAGGGAAGGGAAGGGAAGGGAAGGGAAGGGAAGGGAAGGAAGGAAGGAAGGAAGGAAGGAAGGAAGGAAGGAAGGAAGGAAAAATTATGAGAGTCTCAAGGGAAGTTCTGCCTTAGCACTTGGCACCACAGATGCCCCCGACACAAGTGCCTCCCCTAGCCATGGCCACCCCAGCCCTTCAGAGATCAAACACAACCCTGGTGGGGCCCTCAATGAAATCTACTTTGACACCCCTATTCTAGAAAGTTCAGTTGCCTCTTGAAAAAGTATCTTTGCGTTACCTCACAGAATTGTTATTGAGGGGAAACTAGGAAGAGGAAGGAGTATTTTTGTGTTTGCCGCCTTGAGTTTGTAACAACAATAATAAAGGCAGGATACAAATAAAATAATAATAAAGGAACCAGGGAAGCTGGGTGCCAAGAGATGGGACAAGGGAGAGAGAGCACGGAAGGTGACAGACTAGCGCTTCTGGAAACTCAAGTCCAAACATCTTCCAAATTGCCACGTTGGAAAAGCACTATTGTAATTGGTCTAATTGATAGTGAAGGCAGACCTGTAAATACCCGCGGCTTTATAGATCAAAACCAGCAACTAAAATTATACCCAGAAATCATGTGGCAACCAGTGCAGGGACCCACAAATTGTTTCTTTTTCACAATGCCAGGGGTGTCCAGTCCATTTGCCAGCCCACTGGACAAACTGCAATTTTCAGTCTTTAAAGGCAGCCCCATATAAATCACCTTGCAATATTCTGTCATGACAGACTGAATCTCTGTAGCAATAGCAATAGCACTTAGACCTATATACCGCTTTGCAGTGCTTTACAGCCCTCTCTCAGCGGTTTACAAGGTCAGCCTATTGCTCCCAACAGTCTAGGTCCTCATTTTACCGACCTCGGAAGGCTGAGTCAACTTTGAGCCTGGTGAGATTCAAACTGCCAAATTGCAGTCAGCTGGCAGTCAGGAGTAGCTTGCAGTACTGCACTCTAATCACTGCGCCACATGGCTCAGGTAGCCAGATCCTTTTATGTCAGTAGCCAGAATTGGTGTATCAACCCAAAAGTTTCTTTTAGTTGAATAATTCAGGGAGTGGGGAAAAAGTTTGGTCCAGCAGGGCCTCCAAAGCTTGGTGAAAGACAGTATAATGCTCTTTTATATACAGCTAATCCTCGATTTATGGGACACGGTGGCTCAGTGGCTAAGACGCTGAGCTTGTTGATCAGAAAGGTCAGCAGTTCAGCGGTTCGGAGTGACGCGTAACGGAGTGAGCTCCCATTACTTGTCCCAGATTCTGCCAACCTAGCAGTTCAAAAGCATGTAAAAAATGCAAGTAGAAAAATAGGGACCACTTTGGTGGGAAGGTAACAGCGTTCCGTGCGCCATCAGCGTTTAGTCATGCCGGCCACATGACCACGGAGACGTCTTCGACAGCACTGGCTCTTTGGCTTTGTAACGGAGATGAGCACCGACCCCTAGACCTGGAAACGACTAGCACATATGTGCGAGGGGAACCTTTACCTTAATCCTCGATTACAACCATAATCAAGCTTGTTCATTACAGTCATAAATTGTGACAAGTCATAAATCCCGTGACCAAGACAATCTTAGAATGTTTGTCTTGCAGCAGTCGTTAAGTGAATCACCATGACCATTAAATGAATGCATGGTTGTTAAGTGAATACCACACCATCGTTAAGCAAAACCACAGGGTGCTGTAAAACAGGGGTCCCCAACCACCGGTCCGCGGACCGGTCCCGGTCCGTGGAACAAATCCTACCGGGCCGCTGGTTTGCTGGGCGCCACCATCTTGTTTTCATGAAAAAGTGCTTCCGGTGAGCTTTTCCAGGTAGAAAGCTCACCGGAAGCACTTTTTCATCAAAACAAGATGGCGGCGCCCAGCTGATGCCGGTACCGGGCCGCGGCATAAAAAAGGTTGGGGCTACCGGGCTGCGGCATAAAAAAGGTTGGGGACCACTGCTGTAAAAGGTCTTAAATGCAGGCTGGTTGCCAAGCCCCTAAAATGCGGTCATGTGACTGTGGAAGAAAGGGGAGGGAGCGGCTATTTGAACTTTGCAACTGGGTCGTAAGTAATCTTTTGGGGAGTCCATGGTAGCTTAACGCAGCCCGCTGGCAAAGAGGCCTTGGCTCGGTAGTGGGTCATGGCACACTGGTTGGGGACCCCTGAGCTACTCCAGCCCCATGCTTGAGTAGGAGAGTCTAGTCCCGTGATGGCGAACTTATGGCACATGTGCCAGAGGTGGCAAACAAAGCCCTCTCAGTGGACATGCGCACCATCGCCAGCTGCTCTTCTGGTTTCTGGCTGTTTTCTGGTGTTTTTCAGGCCGTTTTCCAGACCATTTTCTGGGCTATTTTCTGGGCTATTTTCCAGGGAGTTTTCATGCTGTTTGGGGGCCATTTTCATGACATTTTCCAGGGAGTTTTCAGGCTGTTTTGGGGCCATTTTCACGACATTTTCCAGGGAGTTTTCAGGCTGTTTTGGGGGCATTTTCACGACATTTTCCAGGGAGTTTTCAGGATGTTTTGGGGCCATTTTCACGACATTTTCCAGGGAGTTTTCAGGCTGTTTTGGGGCCATTTTCACGACATTTTCCAGGGAGTTTTCAGGCTGTTTTACAGCTAACCCGGGGCCGGGCTGCTGGGGGTTCACAGGGGTTCAGGAGAGCCCCTAGCTAAGATTCTATGCAGTTCGAGAACCCCCCAAATCCCACTCCTGGCTGGCCCTGCCCACCTCGCCCTGCCTCTTCCAGGTGTCCCCACACAGCCTGTTTTGGATGCAAGTATGGGTACAGGGTATGTGTGGATGCTTGGGGAGGGTGAAAAATGGGCCTCCCATAAGTGCTGGAAGGGTGGAAATGGGCCTGTTTCTGGCTTCCAGAGAGCCTCCAGAGCCCGGGGAGGCTATTTTCGCCCTGTCAGAGGCTCAAGGAAAACCTCTAGAGCCTGGGGTGCGCAAAAACACCTGCCCCCATCATGGTGCAGGAGGCCGACTCGGCCACACCCACTCAGCAACCAGGCAGAGAACCCTTTTCTAAAACTTTTGAAGGCCACCCCTGAGCTCATTCCACGGATGGTGAACCTTCTGATTTGGAGCCGCCGCCTCGTGTTTTGTTTCTGGTCTGATCTAGAATGGGCCACCCTCTCCTGAAAAAAACAAACAAACAACCAAAGGAACCCCAGAAACATCCGAGAAGGTTTCATATTGTCATTTTAATTTATTTCAGGCAGTGAATTCCTAAAAGCAGCAGTTTCCAGCTTGCAAAATCTTCTGAGGAGATCTCCCCTCACTACAGGTAGAGAGGTAATCCCATCGAGCAACCCATACTCTCCCTCCCCAAGCAATGAAAAATCAAAACACCGGCCCATTCGATCAATCACCCGCTGCTGCTCCTTTATTTCCATTCATCCAGTGACCACTTCTCCTTCTTTGGCATCTCTTATTCTTTGGATCCTGGAGGTCGGGTTCAAATGGGAGGAAGCAGGAGATGGCCTGAAAATGAGAGGGAAAAAAAAACCACACGCATTATTATTGCCTTTGGAGGACTCCCTGAATCATTTAAGTGTTGCAGATTAGTTGTTGCTTAAAGCCTAGGAAGGAATGCTGGAACTTCCGGTTTGAAGGGCCTCGGCGACAGACAGGAATCCGCGATCGTGCGCGGTTTCTGCTTGGGCTCGCCGCTGGAGCGCCCCGAGCCGGCTGGTTTCGGGGCTAAGCCACCCCATAGAGGTGGCAAAGAGGGGGGAGACCACCAGCAGGGCCGAGGAGAGCCGTATCTCTCCTCCTCAGCTGGCCAAACTCCCTTTCTCAAAGGCGGTAGGAGCGGTGGTCAGAAATGGCCACCTCAAAGAAGCACTCAACCAGAAAAGAACGTGCAGGAGGAAGATAAGAAGTGAAAGTTTTGGCTGACCGGGTCAAGTTGAAAAAGCAATAACTAAGGTACCCTGGAACTTAAATTTTACAAAAGATAACATCGCTCCCAAAGAAGAGTCGGAAGCAGCGAAAGAAAGTGAAAAGGGAAAGGTTTGGCTTTTTTTTCTTCTCTCTCCTTCCTTACACTGACAGCTAAGAGACCTAAATAAGAAATCGGAAAAATCCGCTTTGGCATCAATAGACAATTAAGCTGAAAATACAATTAAATGCCAAAGGGACAATAAAGATTTCTGGACATTAAAGCCTAGGAAGGAATGCTCTGAAAGGGAAGAAGATGGTTTGCCAAAGAACTGGATCGGAGCCGACGCTACTTCAGTCACCACATGACATGACTGGTTCCAAAGCAGACTGCAGGTGGCTGGGGGAGAAGTAGCATGCTCAATCCGAAAGCATCCTCTAATCACGCTTCCCTTTTTAGCGGAGGGTGAGGATGAGAAAATAAAACTTAAAAAGATGAAAGGAAAACAGAGGATGGTTATAAATGGCAGTAATCCTCAATCTACAACCATTCGTTTAGCAACGAAAATTAGAGCAGCGCTGAAAAAGTGGTTTGCAACCGGTTCTTGTACAACAGTTGCAGGATTCCTCAGGTCCACACAATTAAAATTTGTGTCCTTGGCAACCAGCATGTATTTACAATGTCTGTTTCTCTCTGGTACAATTATCCTTCCTTCATTTCCTCCCTCCCTCCCATTGCCTTCCTTTTTTCTTTCCTCCCTCCCTCCCCCTTCCTTCTTTTCCTCCCACCCTTCCTTTCCTCCCTCCCTCCCTCCCATTTCCTTCCTTCCTTCCTTTCCTCTTTCCCTCCCTCCTTTGTCCCTCCACAGTTGTTAGAATGCAGTATTGCAGGTTAACTCTACTGACTGCTGACTGCCAGCAGTTCGATCCTGACCGGCTCAAGGTCGACTCAGCCTGCCATCTTTCTGAGGTGGGTAAAATGAGGACCCAGATTGTTGGGGGCTGCCTCTGTAAACTGCTTAGAGAGGGCTGTGAAGTGGTATATAAATCTGTGCTGTTGCTATTACTGTCCTTTCTTTTCCTTTCCTTTCCTTTCTTTCCTCCCGTCCCTTCCCCTCCTTCTCTCCCTCAGAGAATGGATGACATCAAGCCAAACCCAAATGGAGGACATAGCTATATGTGCCCACCATATAACAGCCTCGGTGGCAGTGGTTAGAGTGCTGTACAGCAGACCACTTCTGCCTGCAATTTGGCAGTTCAAATCCCACCAGGTTCAGGTTGACTCAGCCTTCCATCCTTCCGAGGTGGGTAAAATGAAGATCCAGATTGCTGGGGGCAGTAGGCTGACTCTGTAAACTGCTTAAGAGAGCACTATAAAGTGATATATAAGTCTTAAGTGCTATTGCTATTGCTATCTCCAGTGTGGTGAAAGCTACTCTCCCCCGCTCTAGCTCTTTATTGAGGTCCAGTTCCCATCCACAAGTGTTTTCTTTGCCTCAAAACAGAGTCGGCAATGGGCTGGCCCTGGTTGCCATTCCCACATGCTCAGCCTTGTTCCCCCGTGACTTACTTTGTCCCTCTGGAACATGCTTTCTTGCCGTAGCCCAGTGGGCCTGTAAGCGTTGAAGGAGCCGGTCCTTCTCCTCTCCTTCTCGCAGAGCTTTCTGCCAAAAATAGAAGAGGAAAGTGAAGTTGAACCTGCGGCTAATAGGAGGAATATACCCAGGGATATCTGGGAAGGGGCAGAAGGTCAAAGAAGTCAAGATGGTGGCTATAGCCTTGCCATCAAAGCCCCCCTCATTTTTTTTTATGTGGGATCACATAACTGCCATCTTGATTATTTTTGACACCTGTGGAGTTCTCCGACTAAACCTTGCCCGCTGAAAAGGCACCACTTTGTTCCAATTGGAAACCGCTTCTGAACTTTGTGCTTGGAGTGGAAAAGAATGAAACTTTGATTTGGGGTTTTACCGATTAGATCAGGGGGTCTCCAACCTTGGCAACTTTAAGACTTGTGGACTTCAACTCCCAGAGTTCCTTTGCTGGCTGAGGAACTCTGGGAGTTGAAGTCCACAAGTCTTAGAAGTTGCCAAGGTTGGAGACCCCTAGATTAGATTGATAGATCTTCATAGAAATGGCTTGTTCATATTATTGTGACAAAAACAAAAAGGTGTGGTTTTATTTTACTGCAACAGAAAGTAGTTGGAGGTCAATGTTTCTTTTTCTTTTTTTCTTATCCTTCCTCACTTCTCTTCCCCCTTCTTCCTCCCCACTGTTAATAAATAAGACATCAATGTTAATAAATGAAATGTTAACCCGAAAAGGCGCCACTTTGGAGAAAACACTGCTGGTGAGTAATCCTGTATGAGAAGTTGCTACACACAGGGAATCCCCGTCTTACAACTGGTCACTTAGCGACCAAAGTACCGTCCAGACAATACAGGTAGTCCTCAACTTACAACTGTAAATTTTACTGACCGTTCAACATTACAACAGCGGTGGAGAAAATTACGACTGGTCCTCACCCTTACAACTTACATCCCCAAACTCACGTGCTCAAAACTTGGGCCTTTAGTAATCTCGTAGTTACAATGGCTGAATGGTCATGTGATCACCAACTGTGAGCTACCCAACCAGTCAAATCAATGGGAAAGGCCAAATTCAATTAGACAAGTGAGTTTGTTGTGATTTGCTTAATAAAGCTGGTGGGGGGGAAGGTTGTACAATTGGGAGTGGCTCACTTAACAACCACCTTGCTTGGCAGTAGAAATTGTGGTCACAATTGTGGTTGTTCAGTTGAGGACCACCTGTAATTTGGAGAAACACGGAGTGTTCTGGACCCCAAATCTGGGAGTCCTCTTCCCGTCATTCAATTGTTTCCCAGATCTAGCGCAAATGCCTTGACGATTTTGATCACCTCCAGCGCATGTGCCTTTAGGTTCTCCATCTCTTGGAGTTCAGCCAATTTTGTGCAGTGTTCCTCTAGGAGAACAGCTCCTTGGCTTAGCTTGGCTTCAGCCTGGGCCAGCTGCCTGCGGAGTTGTGCGATTTCTTGGCCTCGCTCTTTGGCGTCCTGAGATTGTTGACGTAACTGCTCCTAAATAGGCCCAGAGGAGCAGAAGGCATTTACTTCCACAGAGAAGGAGTACAATAAAAAAATATTTTGTCAGAGAGTTTGCAGCGTGACTACCAGTATGAAACAGCCCAGGATCAAAACACAGCACACAGAGACTTAAGACATTTAACAGTGGTTTATATACAATAGTTATATACAGACATATACCTGGTAGGAAAAATACCTTACAAGCAATCTTTGTTTTTCTTAACTCTGCAATGAATACTGGACATAAAGAGAGAGAACAAGCCCTCTAATGGCTGCCTTTATATAAGCACCTCTTAAAGGGGTAGAACCCATCCCTAGTCTTAAAGGGAAATACCCATGTTATGCTGATTCATTCTTATTGCATCAGCCACAGCTTCATTGCTGGTCAGCTCTTAAATCCCAAGGCCTTAACACATTTTAAGTTGCACTGGCCAATAGTTGCAGTGAGTGTACAAGTACAGGTAGACCTCGACTTACGACCACAGTGGAGGCCAAAACGTATGTTAGTTAAGGAAGCAACTTGCCCCATTTTACAACTTTCCTTGCCACATTTGTTAAGTGAATCACTGCAGTTCTTAAATTAGTCACATGGTTGTTAAGTGAATCTGGCTGTCCCGTTGACTTTGCTTGTCAGAAGGTCGCAAAAGGGGACCCCATGATTCCAGGACACTGCAACCATCATAAACAAGACCCAGTTGCCAAGCATCTGAATTTTGATCACATGACCATGAAGATGCTGCAATGGTCATAAGGGTGAAAAATGGCGGTAAGTCACTTTTTTCAGCGGTGTTGCAACTTCGAATAGTCACTAAATGAACTGTGGTACGTCGAGGATTACCTGTACTGCAGTTTTACACGTAAAGTAGATCTTGGGTGTTGAACTTGATTGCGTCATGGGCTGGATCGAGACGTATGGTGGCTTGTTTTTTCCTTTGTGGAGCTAGGGTGGGCGTGGCCTGCGTGCAACGTATCCGGCCTGCAGGCCGCCAATTTGACAAGCCTGAGGTAGATTTAGCTCGTCTGGTTTTAGTTCACCGAGCTGTTTTATCCGGTGAGGTTCGCATCACTCATGCAAGTCAGAAACTACACTCCTCTTCTCCCTACTCTCCTTCCTCTTTACATCTTGAGAAACTAGGGAGGGTCCCGTCTGAGCAGAGGAGGGCTGCAGGCGGTTCGCAGGGGTTCGGAAGAGCCCCTAGCTAAAATCTGTGCGGTTCAGAGGACCCCCAAATCCTACTCCTGGCTGGCCCCAACCATCCCACCCCTCCTCTCCCAGGGGTCCCCACGCAGCCCGTTTTGGATGCATGTAAGTGCAGGACACGCATGGAGGCTCGAAAAGGGCGAGAAACGGGCCTCTCAGAAGAGTAGGCCAGAAACGGGCCTGTTTCCGGCTTCCAGAGAGCCTCCGGAGCCCAGGGAGACTGTTTACGCCCTCCCGGAGGCTTGAGGAATGCCTCCGGAGCCCGGGAAGGGCAAGAACGCCCCTCCCACCATGGTGCAGGAGGACGACTAGGCCACACCCCACCATGGCCACATCCATTCAGCAACTGGGCAGAGAACCCATTGCTAACATTTTTGAAGCCCACTCCTGCTCCTGAGTCTCTTGCCCCGCCCACTATCCAGCTGCGGGCTATGCTGTCTCTTCTCTGACGATTCCCTTGACAAGAGTCTCTTTGCCAAGCCTCCCAAGGTCTTTCCCACATACCATCTCAAGCAGAGGTGGATATTCAGCAGGTTCTGACCAGTTCTGGAGAGCCGGTAGCGGAAATTTTGAGTAGTTCAGAGAACCGGCAAATACAATGTCTGACTGGAGATTTTACAGTATCCACCAAGCCACGCCCACAGAACCGGTAGTAAAAAAAATTTGGATCCCACCACTGATCTCAAGATCAAAAACAAGATTGAAGAGAAAGGCCAGCCCTTTTTTCGGATTCCCAAATCCCGGGATGCCCCGTCGTACCTATCGTTACCTGGAGTTTGTGTTCTCGGGCACTGGCTGCCTCTTCTACCACCTGTAGCTGCCTTTGCCACTCGGCCTGGAGCCGTGTCTGCTCAGCCAAGGACTGGGCCAGCAAATCTTCCTTCTCCTGGATCTGCTGGAGAAACGCTGGAGCCAAGTCGGAGCTGCCGAGGGAATTTGCAAGAGCCTAGAGCCAAGACAGAGAGGCAAGAGAAGATCTATCAGAGTTATCCAATCTGGAAAGGGCCATATTCTACACATAATGAGCCATTCTGGCAGAGTGGTCAGAGCGCAGTACTGCAGGCTACTTCTGCTAGCTGACGGCTGCCCGCCATTTGGCAGTTCGAATCCCACCAGGCTCAAGATGGACTTAGCCTTCTGTCCTTCCGAGGTCAGTAAAATGAGGACCCATGTTGTAATGACGAGGCAGTCGAGTTGTTTGATCATGAACAACTGAATCATGATGATCTTTATTGGAGTCTAGTCTTACATTTATACACATTTTTAGTTATCCTCCATCACTGGTTAACTTTGGTTACTGCTTAACTTTCATTACTGTTTAGCACAGTAATTAATTATCTCTAGTTAAATATGTTTACTTCCTCTCTCTAACCCTCCTTTAGATTAGTGACTTTGTTTACCTGAGTTGTATTTGCTTGGAAACATTCTTTATCTGAGGTTTGCCATCCGAGATTGGAACATTCCTGCAATTACAACTCTACAGACCCAGATTGTTGGGGGGGGGGGGGGGGGGG
>NW_020716976.1:248090-262455 GCF_900518725.1 Notechis scutatus | reverse complement strand
AGATAGATAGATAGATAGATAGATAGATAGATAGATAGATAGATAGACAGAGAGGATAGATAAGATAGATAGATAGATATAAATAGATGATAGATAGATCGATAGATCGATAGATCGATAGATCGATCGATAGATAGATAGATAGATAGATAAGATAGATACAGATAGATAGAGATAGATATAGACAGAGATAGAGATAGATATAGACAGAGAGAGATAGAAAGAGAGAGAGAGACAGACAGACAGACAGACAGACAGACAGACAGACAGATAGAGAGAGAGGATAGATAAGATAGATAGATATAGATAGATAGATAGATAGATAGGGTAGATAGGATAGATAAGATAGGATAGATAAGATAGATAGATAGATAGATAGATAGATAGATAGATAGATAGATAGATAGATAGATAGATAGGATAGAGATAGATAGATAATGGATGAGAAGTGAAACATCTTCAAAAGAAAAAACAAGAAAGTCCAGTTGTCTCTTTGGGAAGAAAAAAAAGCACCTTTGGGATTTCCTCTTCCTGGTTTACCTCTAATGCTTGGTCTCTATCTTTCAGACGCAGGGCCATCTCCTTGATCAGGGTTTCCAATTGCGGGGGGTTCACCCCAGGTGACCCAAGTGACAGCAAGATGACCAAACAGTCCTGCAGAAGAAAATGAAGACAAAAGCATCAGAGTTTCCTTTCTGAAAGGACCAAATTTTTCTTGACTTCCTCTTTCATCCTCCTCCCCCCACTATATAGGGCCATGATGGCAAACCTATGGCATGCATACAGGAAGTGGCACACAGACCAATACTCGAATCCAGCTCATCAGTCTGGAACCGGCATTATGTATCTGATATTAACACAGTTGAGAAAGTCCAGAAATATTTCACAAGAAGAGTTCTCCATTCCTCTACCCGTTGCAGAATACCTCACGCCACCAGACTTGAAATTTCTTCTAGACCTAGAAAACCTAGAACTACGCCACCTTCGGTCCGATCTAAGTATAGTATATAAAATCATACATTGCAATGTCCTACCAGTCAATGAATACTTCAGCTTCAACCATAACGATACAAGAGGACACAATAGATATAAACTCAAGGTTAATCGCACCAAACTTGATTGCAGGAAATATGACTTCAGCAACAGTGGTCAATGCCTGGAATACTCTACCTGACTCTGTGGTTTCTTCCCCAAACCCCAAAAACTTTAACCTTAGACTGTCTACTATTGACCTCACCCCTTTCCTAAGAGGTCTGTAGGGGGCGGGCATAAGCGCACCAACGTGCCTACCGTCCCTGTCCTATTGTTCCTTTTTATTTTTCTTATATGTATCCATTTCATGTATTCATAACCATGTTTATTCTTATACCTGTAATCTTATAATCGCTTGACAAAATAAAATAAAATAAATAAATAAATATTTTTATGGAAAAATTCCACTTCCAGCATGCGTGCTATAGGTTCGCTATCATAGCCTTAGGATATCCTTCACCCAGGAAATGAGGCAGGTGAGGCAGTCATCTCATCACCTGTAGGGCAGTGGCCCCCAACCTTTTTTGTGCCACGGACCGGTACCGGCATCACAAAATGATCCGCGGACCGGTACCGGCATCAACACGCATGGCAAGGCGAGCCGAGCGACCGGCCAGCCAGCCGTCCCCCGCTTCTCCCTGCCACCTTCAACTCCTCCTTTGTACCTTTGTCGATGGGCTTCGGGACGGCTTCGGGACGGTCGCTCGGCTCGCCTTGCCTTGGGTGCTGAAAGAATCCTCGCGCCTTAGTTTCGTTCGAAGCCGCCCCCCCCACCTTCGATGAAACCAAGGCGCAAGGATTCCTTCAGGACCCAAACGCCGCTTTCCAACCGGAAAAGCTCACCGGAAGCACTTTCTCATCAAAACAAGATGGCGGCACCCAGCAAACCGGCGGCCCGGTAGAAAATGTTCCACGGACTGGTACCGGTCCGGGGCCCAGTGGTTGGGGACCCCTGCTGTAGGGGATCTCCCTTGCTCGGCTCACCTGTAACACCTCTTCCTTGCTTTGCAGACACCTGGTCAGTTGATGGAGCAGCTGTTCCTGGTGATTCATGGCCTTCTCAGGTGGAAAACCAGCCTCCTGGGTCAGAGAGAGTGGGGTGGGAAAAAAAGTAAACGGAAAACATTCCAGCCTTGTGAGGTAGTCCAGATAAGAAGCATAGCCAGAATTATTAGCTCTGTCTGTAGCGCAAGGCTATAGTAACAGAATCTTGCATGTCTAGAAGTCATAGAGGTAGTCCTTGACTTACCACTGTTTATTTACTGACATCTCAAAGTTACAACAGCACGGGGAAAAAAAGTGACTTATGATCAGTTCACGCTTACGACCAGTTAAGTGAATCACTGCCGTTGTTAAGTTAGTAACCTGGTTGTTAAGTGAATCTGGCTTCCCCATTGACTTTGCCTGTCGGAAGGTCGCAAAAGGGGATCATGTGACCCCAGGATACTGCGACCGTCATTAAGTATGAACCAGTTGCCAAGCGGCTGAATTTTGATCACGTGACTGTGGGGATGCTGCAGTGGTCGTAAGTGTGAAAAATGGTAATAAGTCACCATTTTCAGGCACCCAGATGAAACCTAGCTTCCTAATGAATGATAGCCGTCCATTTACTCGGAGCCAAGCTGCACTAAAAGCCTCCAATACAGGAAACACAATGTTGCCAGCCAATCAAGACAAAAAAAAAAGCTACAAAACAGACAGAAGATATTAGAAACACCAATCAAGCAGAACACAGCAAACTCCAAGACCAATAAACACAGACCAAGACTCCCAACCAATCAGGATGAAGAAAAAACCATTCTGGCACAGCAGTAGGCTTGCCCCAAATTTAAAACAGAAACGGCTGTGAAAGTCTGACTCACAGACGAACACAATACAGAAGATGATGGCAGATGAGATTCTGCCGAAACGTTGCTACAACTTTAAAAGCACAACTATAATGATGTGGGAAAATACCCAAACAAAGCTGAATACCATACATGTAGGTACCCGCGAAAACTTAAGAAAACATAAATATAGATATAGATAGATAGATAGATAGATAGATAGATAGATAGATAGATAGATAGATAGATAAATAGAGATAGATAGAGATATATAGATATAGATATAGATATAGATATATTTGTTTTCTTAAGTTTTCGCGGGTACTTACATGTATGGTATTCAGCTTTGTTCGGGTATTTTCCCACGTCATTATAGTTGTGCTTTTAAAGTTGTAGTGACGTTTCGGCAGAATCTCATCGGCCACCATCAGGCTTGTGTACACAGACGAACCCAATACACAAGCCTGATGATGGCAGATGAGATTCTGCCGAAACATCGTTACAACTTTAAAAGCACAACACATAAAATAAAACTTTATACATCATTATATCAATGTCAAGACATCTTTTACATTTTATTATCAGCTTTCTATATACACATTTCTTTCATTATACAATTTCAAGTTAATATATAAATAAATATAGATAGATATGAATATAGGTATAAGTATTTACATAGTTTCTTATTCTTTACCTAATTGCCATTTTGTTTTCTTTTTATTCTTAAACCATTCATACCAGGCATCCCAGACATTATAATATATCGACACTTCTTTGTCTCTTAATTTCATTGTTAGTCTGTCCATCTCTACACAGTCTAAAAATTTTTTTATAACAACACCCTCAGATGGTACATTTTCCTGATTCCAAAATTGTGCGTAGGAAATTCTAGCAGCTGTTAAGATATGTAGCATAAGGTATTTATCTTTTTAATTATATTTTTCTGTTATTATGCCTAATAGAAATAGTTCTGGTTTGGATTCAATTTTCTGTTTTGTTATTTCTTCTACCCACAATTGAATTATATTCCAATATTTCTTGACCTCTGGGCAGGTCCACCACATATGAAAACCAAGGGTGCCTGGTTGGGGTGTGTTTGAGCTGTTTGAGCAGAACACAGCAAACTCCAAGACCAATAAACACAGACCAAGACTCCCAACCAATCAGGATGAAGAAAAAAACCATTCTGGCACAGCAGTAGGCTAGCCCCAAATTTAAAACAGAAACGGCTGTGAAAGTCTGACTCACAGACAAACACAATACAGAAGCCTGATGATGGCAGATGAGATTCTGCCGAAACGTTGCTACAACTTTAAAAGCACAACTATAATGACGTGGGAAAATACCCAAACAAAGCTGAATACCATCCATCCATCCATCCATCCATATATATATCTTTTTCATTGTAACTAAGAATAAGCAACTTTAACAATAAAATTTTCACTAGTAGTTTACAATACAGAAAAACCTCTTTGAAAAAAGTAAGGAAAAAGAATAATAAAAAGGGATCAAAGAAATATACAAATATTACCCTGGGGTTTAGAAATATTATGGAGGCTTCAAAGTTTGAGCAGATTCAGTAAGAAATAACATCTAAGGACATTCCCAGGCTTTAATGAAACACTAAGGATCTCAATTTGGTTTTTAATCCCAGGGAATCTGAACAGGACAGACCGACAAGGATCTCAATTAATTTAAACCCTAATTCTGCTTACTCCTTTCTGGCTGAGCTTAATGCATCAACTTATCCCAAAACTGTGTTTTATTATAGACAACAAAGCAGTCGTTGGTTTACTAATCCTCTCTTGCTTTAATCACAATTTATGTTCCCATCTGAACCCAGGATCCTGGCTTATGCTCCCCTCTGCCTACTTCCTCTTTCATTTAAGCCCATCACAGTCAGTTGACTCTCTCTGGCATCAGTGACAGAGGAAGGAATAAACCAGGCTTTGGTTAAGCAAGTCACAGCATTTTCCCTCTTCTGCTACTTCAATTCTGACTCAGTCAATTGGGTTCTAGACTTGAGCTCCGCGCAATGGGGTGAGTGAGTTCCTGTTCTGGCCTCATCTCCTGCCTGTCTAGCAAATTTAACAGATAATCAGAGTTGGAAGGGACCTTGTAGGTCATCTAGTCCAACCCCCTGCCCAAGCGGGAGACCCTACACCATTTCTGACAGATGGCAGTCCAATCTCTTCTTGAAAGTCTCAAGTGATAGCGCTTCCGAGGGCAAGCGGTTCCATTGGTTTATTGTTCTCACCGTCAGAAAGTTTCTCCTTATTTCCAGGTTAAATCTCTCCTTGTTCAGTTTCCATCCATTATTCCTATAGGTGCTTTAGAAAATAGCTTGACCCCTTCCTCTCTGTGGCAGCCCCTCAAATATTGGAAGACCGCTATTATGTCTCCCCTGGTCCTTCTCTTTACTAGACTAGCCAAGCCCAGTTCTTGCAACCGTTCATTGTATGTTTTAGCCTCCAGTCCCCTAATCACCCTGGTTGCTCTTCTCTGTACTTTTTCTAGAGTCTCAACATCTTTTTTATAATGTGGTAAACAAAACTGGATGCAGTACTCTAGGAGTGGTCTTACTAAGGCTTTATAGAGTGGTATTAGTACTTCCCTTGATCTTGATCTAGCAGGCAAATGCAAGTAGATTAATAGGTACCCCTTTGGTGGGAAGGTAAGAGTGTTCTGTGTGCCTTTGGCGTACAGACATGCTGGCCATATGACCACAGAAATTGACTTCAGCCAACGCTGGCTCCTCGGCCAAGAAACGGAGATGTACACCATGCCTTAGAGTCAGACACGACGGATAGGGAAGCCTACCTTTTTTTTTAGCCAATCCAATATGTCTCAAACACACCTGGAGCAGGCTGAAAAGGAGGTGCTATGGTGGGCAGAATAAGGTTACACAGACATAAAGCCCCACTTAAGTAGAGAGGCTGCACCAGTTCTCTCTCAACCTGCACCAGCCCCGTTTATTGGGTGTAAAACTAATTTGCCCCTGGAGCAAACAAATGGGGGTAAATCCCAAGCCAGAGAGTTCCTCTGCCTTTGGGTGGCATCAATTGCTTGGGAGGCACTGCTTAATAAAAGAGACAAGGAAGACTTACGGATTCTACCTGGTTAGGTGCCTCT
Organism: Notechis scutatus; assembly: GCF_900518725.1. Next base: position 256,465 of record NW_020716976.1, on the reverse strand, counting down.
CCTTGCTTCTCCTGAAAGTTCTTCAGTTCTCCCTTGGCTGTTTCAAGAAGTTCCTTCAAATTATCAAAAGATCTTCGGAGGTCCTGGTGCAGAGACCGCTGAACCTGGAGCTTTTGGGAAAGACAATGTCAGCGTTCCAGCAAAACTCCACTCCCACCAATAACTCCGAGAAAGACATCTTCTCAAAAAGTTCTTTTTATTTTGGATAGTAAACTGGCACAAACTGGGGAAAACCCGAATCTGAAAGTTCCGGGCTTCATGGCAATAAGTCAAAACTACAAAATCCATCCCCTGCACCCATCATCACAACACATGCCCCAATCACCATCCGTCCCAACTTGAGACTTCCCCTCACTTATGCGCCAAATAACATGACCTTGAATTAGAAAAAGAATGTTATGATGCCTAACTACGTACACTCCAAGAAATTCCGCCCTCCCACTTTCCCAGGCTCAAAAAGTGGCCGTGTGGGAGAGCATCTGGTCTCAATATGGCTTCCAAAGCTGACAACAGAGTTGGAAGGGACCTTAGAAATCTTCTAGTCCAATTCCCTGCTCAAGCAGGACACCCTATACCAGTGGTCCCCAACCACCGGGCCCCAGACCGGTACCGGTCTGTGGATCATTTTGTACCGGGCTGCAAAGAATGAAAGTTTGGGCGCCGCCATCTTGTTTCGGCGGTGCTTGAGAAAGTGCTTCCGGGTGAGCTTGTCGGTCGTCGGTTGGAAAGCGGCATTTGGGTGGTGAAGGAATCCTCGCGCCTTAGTTTCGTCAAAAGGGGGGGGGCGGCTCTGAACGAAGAGCCGTCCCGATGGCGGTGGAGTCTCGCGTTACTCTGGAGAGATTAAGAAAAAGCCCAAAAAGCCCATCGACCACAAGAAGGTACAAAGGAGGAGTTGAAGATGGCGGGGAGAAGCGGGGGACGGCTGGCTGGCCGGTCACTCGGCTCGCCTTGCCTTGGTCGTGCATGCTGATGCCGGTACCGGTTCGTGGATCATTTTGTACCGGGCCGCAAAGAATGAATAATCGTGAAACTGGTCCCTGGTACAAAAAAGGTTGGGGACCACTGCCCTATACCATTTCAGACAGGTCGCTATCTAGTCTCTTGTCCCAAGGGTGTTTTTTTTCAGGAGGCAACTTGACTTTCTTGTTTTTTCTTTTGAAGACATCTCACTTCTCATCCAAGAAGCTTCTTTAGCTCTGACTGGATGGTGGAGAATGGAAGGATTCCTTCCATTCCTTCTTAGCCACTATCCTGTCAGAGGCGAAGAAGCTTCTTGGATGAGAAACGAAACATCTTCAAAAGAAAAAAAAAACAAGAAAGTCCAGTTGCCTCCTGAAAAAGCACCCTTGGGACAACCATGACCTGGATGACTGAGAATACATACAGTGTCAACTCGTAAAGCATTCCTATGCCTATTTCCGAGTTGCCATAACAAGGAGTGGGGGGAGTGCCGGACATGTTGCTCCTAATAAATCTTTTGGATTCTTTTGAAGCTTGGCTCGAGGCTCATGATTTAATTAGGGCAATCGTGGAACCCCGACATACAGACTGTCCAGTCTCTTCTTAAAAGCCTCCAGTGATGGAGCACCAACAACTTCTGGAGCGAAGCCGCTCCACTGATTGTTTTCACTGTCAGGAAATTTCTCCTTAGTTATAGGTTGGTTTTCTCCTTGAATATTTTCCATCCATTGCTTCTTGTCCTGCCTCCTCGAGCTTTGGAAAATAGGTTGACTGACTCCCTCTTATTTGTGGCAACCCCTCAAATATTGGAACATTGCAATCATGTCACCCTTAGTCCTTTTTTCCCCACTAGACTAGACATTCATTCATAAATCACACTTACAATGGGTTGTGGAACATCTGGGATTTCCTGGAGTCCTGATTCTCCACCTCTGCTAATTTCTAGCTCAGAGCTCAGATAGAGCTAAATTTTTTAAGCCAGTCTTTCTCCATTTTGGCAATGTTAAGGTATGTGAACTTCAACTCCCAGAATTCCCCAGCCAGCCATGCTTCCATTACCCACCCCAGTCTTTGGGCAACAGAGACAATCTTCAATGTATGCATTTATTACAACGGTCCTTTCTGAGTTCATTCCATTCCCACCTCCTTCTTCACCCTTGAGTTGTCAGCGACAAGGGTCCATGGGACCTCCTTTAAGAGCCGTGTTTCTCAACCTTGGCATCTTTTAAGATGCGTGGACTTCAATTCCCAGAATTCCTCAAACACACCTCTTTTTTCTGCCAATGGTGCTGTCGAGATAGGGCAGGGACACACCTAGGTTCCATCTTGGGCAGTGGTGTCAAACTCAATTTCACTGAGGGCCGCATCAGGGTTGTGTTTGACATGGGGGACATGGGGGGGGGGGGCATGGCCATGGTGGGTGTGGCCAGCTCAACGTCAATGTTGGCGGCATCTGTGGTGGCCCAGTGAAAATGGAACTTTGGGAGGGCCACGTGTGTTTTCACTGGCAGAGGGCAGCAGGAGGCCATCACAGCTGAAAACAGAACCTGGGCGGGCCACGGGCGGGCCACAGACAGCCCTCCCGAGCTCTGTTTTCACTGGCAGAGGCACTGCGGGCCGTTGCTGTTTCCAGGCTGGCCCTGCGGTCCAGATCGAAGCACTCCACGGGCTGGATCTGTCCCAGGGGCCTTGAGTCTGACACCCCTGGTCTAGGGGCAAAAGCCAAGATGGCCGACACACCCCTGAGCCATTGTATCCCTGCCCCTTTTTACTAGGAGTTGCAGGTGCCCAGGGGTGGGATTCAACCGGCGTTACTACCGGTTCGGTGATTACGTTTTGCAACTGGCTTCCCCATTGACTTGGCTCCTCAGAAGATGCCAAAGAGGATCACGTGACTCCCAGGACACTGCAGCCGTCGTAAATATGAGTCAGTTGCCAAGCACCTGGATTTTGATCATGTGACCATGGGGATGCCACAATGGTCGTGAGCGTAGAAAATGGTCATTTTTTTCAGTGCCATTCTAACTTTGAACTGTCATTAAACAAATGGTTGTAAGTGGAGGACTACCTGCAGAACAAATGGGGGTTAGAACATCCCACAGCTTAGGATAATGCCTGATCTCAGCCTTACTCCTTTGTGCCTCTTACCTTTGGCTCAAGAGGCAGAAACTCATCCATCAGGTCCTCATAGGATTCTTCTCCCACGGGGCTCTCTCTCTGGGGAGTGGCCCCCCGCCAGTTGCCCAGCAGGACAGGGATCTTACTGCCCAACGGGACCTTCAGCCGCTTCCTTCTAATGTCCTTCAGGTTTTTCAGCGCCTCCCAGGCAAGTTCCGATTCTGGCAAAGTGTCCAACGACAGCATGGAACACGACTCGACGTCCCCCAAGCTCTGGGACCGCAGAGAGGCCTGGGAGCCCGCGCAGCACACGGTGGGCATGCTTTGTGACTTGTCCCGGCAGAGGGAGAAGATGGGGGACCAGGTTCCCAGCCGCCTTGGTGTCCGGCACACCCACTCATAATTGTTGTCGTCCACCCTCAGCCCGTGGCAGCTGCGACATTGGCGGTTCCGACACGGGGTGCCCGGACGGCTGCTGTCAGGGCTGTCAGCCCAGCACTCATATTCAGAGAGGGCCATATCATCCTGAAGGAGGCGCTGGTACTGCACTTGGGGCAAATCCGCTATGCTGGCTGAGATCTCTTGGCCCGCATAGGACACGGAGGCCCCACTATCTGGAAACCGCCGCGTGTAGATGTGGCGCAGCGAGCGGGCCAACTGGTCCTTCTCCGAAAGCAGGCGCTGGAGGCGGTCAATGGAGAGAGCTTGAACCCGGGCGATGACCGTGTCGAAATGGTACACCCGCCCCAAGGCCTGGGCGCATTTCCCACACAGGAATTCTCCACACTCATCTCCACGCCGGGGAAGCTCTCGGTCGAGGACATAGGACAGTATCACCAGCAGGTCGGGGCGCGCGCCATTACTGCTCCGGCTGAAAAGCCACCGCCGTTGATTCCCACGCAGCACAGTGCCACAAAGACGGCAGAAATTGTTGGGGCTCTCCATGAATTCAGAAGCGCTGGAAGTGAAACAGAAAGGACTCTTTTATTTCCAATTTTTCCTCAGGCTTCCATGGACCCTTCCAACTTTTGTTATTCTATTCTATTTTACTGAACCATCATGGCTGCCATCTTTTTTTTTTTTTAAATCACTCTCTGTAGGTCTCTGGCAAGTCCACAAAATGAACCAAGGAATAAACTGGCCACCACAGATTCCCACTGTGAATGTGCCCACTTTATAGGGTTCTTGTTCTGATCAAGGCTTTCTGATACCATAATTAAGCATACGCTTACTTAAAACAACTCTTGTTTTATTTCAACGCTGGGAATTATATGCATTCCCAGCCCGTAATGAGTCCCAGTCCCTCAAGATAAGCACCCACCTTTCTTTCCTTTGAATTGCTGCCAAAAACCAAAGTGCCAAATGAACTATTAAAAAAAACCAACCGAAGTACAAAGTCCACACAAGAGCTTCAAGGATTAATCCGAACAGAACGAATGATTTTGCTTCCTGCAAGGTTTCCTCACCTTTGCCTGTCCTTTGTACTTCATAGGAGGGGCAATCACCACCCAGCCTTACTCCCGAGTCACCCCTTTTGTCTCAGCTGCTCTTGCCTTCTAGCAGCTCTGTGCACAGGCACACTGGGAACAGGCTCCCCTGGGTCCTCTGCCTCGCTGCTGCCAGACTCCAGAGGCTCCGGAGTCAGCACACCACTCCCAGATGGTCTTGGCCCCCATCTCTGCATTGGATGCAAGACCCTCATCCGAGTCCTCTCCAGACTCCTGGATTGGTACCCGTTCTTCCCCACTGTCCGATTCCGCTGCCATCTGCACAGGCTGCCGGAAAAGCACAACAGTTCTACAAAACTGATTCTCCGAACGTGAATCTTCGCAGAACCCAAACCAGAAATTTCAGGACAAGAAGGAAGTTTGGAGAAAGCAGCAAGCAAGCAAAATAACCTTCCAGAAAAACAAACATGGGGATCTCCCCCCTCCACAATCCCCCCAAAAAGCTCAGTCGAGTAATTGTGTTTGACCAGCGAAGAGCAAAAAGCATAAAAACATGCTTTAAAAGGCACAAGCAATAGTCTATGCTGTGATTTTGTTCCAAGTCTTATAAGATGTAGTAATTACACAGCATGGGAAACACAGTGCAAAAATAGACAAGCTTTCATCCTTCGCCTTGCCAAGAAAGACTGCCTGGGCCAGGCAACTAGGAAATACAAACTTCACAAAGAAGAACCAGCTGTTTTCAGATGACCCAGAATCCAAGAGTAATCAATCAATCAATCAATCAATCACAATAGAGCTGGAAGGAACTTTGGAGATCTTCTAGTCCCGTGATGGCGAACCTATGGCAGAAGTGGCACGCAGAGCCCTCTCTGTGAGCTGCAAGCCGTTGCCCCAGCTCCGCTGTGCATGCGTGCACATGCCTCCCACTGGTTAGCTGGTCTTCGGGTCTCTGCCGCGTATGCGCAGGAGGTGGGGCGCATGCAGGGGGATGGGGTGCAGGCACAGGGATGCACATGCATACCCGGGGATGGGGTGCATGCAACAGGGGACATGCACACATGTGGGGGGGGGGTGAGGTGCATGCACAGGGCATGCACATGCATGCACATAGATGTGTATCCATGCGTGGGGGACGTGCACACATTGAAATTTGGACACTCAGTGCCGAAAAGGTTAGCCATCACTATTGTAGCCCATCTCTGGCTCAAGCAGGAGATCATTTCAAATGATTGTCCAGTCTCTTCTTAAAAACCTCCAATGATGAAGCACCCACAACTTCTGAAGGCAAAGCTGTTCCACTGGTTGATTGTTCTAACGATCAGGAAATTTCTCCTTAGTTCTAAGTTGCTTCTCTCCTTGGTTAGTTTCCACCTGTTGCTTCTTGCCCTGCCCTCAGGTGCTTTGGGGAATAGCTTGGCTCCCTCTTCTTTGTGGCAGCCCTTCTGAGATATTGGAACAACTGCTTGTAGAGTTGTAATTGCAGGAATGTTCCAATCTCGGATGGCAAACCTCAGATTAAGAATGTTTACAAGTAATTACAACTCAGGCAAACAAAATCACTAATGCAAAGGAGGATTAGAGAGAGGAAGTAAACATATGTTAGACTTTAACTAGAGATAATTAATTGTGTTAATTACTATGCTAAACAGTAACGAAAGTTAACCAATGTTAGAGGATTACTAAAAATGTGTATAAATGCAAGACTAGACTCCAATAAAGATCATCATGATTCATGTGATCATGATCAAACACCTCGACTGCCTCGTCATTGCAACACTGCTATCATGCCTCCCCTAGTCCTTCTTTTCATTAAACTAGACAGGCCCAGTTCCAGCAACCCTTCTTCATATATTTTAGCCCCTAGCGCCCTAATCATCTTTGCTCCTCTTCCCGGACACTTTCAATTTTCTTTGGAGAGCACAACTGTGGACAAGGAAGTCCCAGTTGGATCACAAAGAAAGGAGGCAGATGGTAATCGATTTATAAGAGGCTTAAAGGAAAAGATCAATAGAGGGAAGGAATTATATAAGGTTGGTTCACTGTCATTAATGTTTACATGCATGGAGAGATCCCATATGGAACTTTCTTCCAATGTTTACTAAACTGACAAGGCTAACAAGGATGTGTGTGTGTGTGACACAAGAGAGAGAGAGAGAAATGAGAGGAGAGAAAGATGAACCTGTCATATTTTAAAGAGAAGTCCCTATGGGTCATGCTCCAGTTTAAAAATGAATCAGGTACATTTCCCCACAAATCTATATATATAAATGCAAAATACCACTCATGCATCATCACAAAATCTCCAGAACCATAAAGCCTACAAACTTGAAATTTGGCACGTATGTTCCTCTTGGCTGCTAGGTGCTCACTAAGAAAGGATTTTTTGAAATGACTATCAGAGCATTAGTATTTCATATATTATTATTAACACGCTCTGATGATAAGGAGTTCTACTCCCCCTCCCCAGCTGAAAAGAAATCTGTTCCAACTACAATTGAGATAAGCCACGCCCAGGCCCCTTCCTGTCTCCTTCTTGCTCACACAGCAAATACCGTTTCAGTTTCCAAACAGCCCTCGACTGTCTCACACACTGACAGGACACTAGCCAAATGAATACTGATGGATGCTGGTAGGCAGAGGCCCAATTTTTTTCACCCTCTTATTTTCCTCCCCAAAAACTTGCCTGATCACATCGTTTCGTAGCGAAGCATGGGCGACCCTGCTAGTATGACCTAATTTACACAATCAAGTCCATTAAAGAAAACAAAACAAAGCTAAAAGCCTTCCAGTCACAGCAGGGTTCGTGCCACCCAAACCATCCATCTTTGCAGACCAAACCCCAGAACCTCCCAAATCAACAGGTCACACTGCTGCTGGTTTCCAGCAGGCCTGGAGCAACCTGCTAAGCCCTCCGACAGGTACATACTCCTGTCCTTAAGAATACAACCTTTCTGTTCTCAGCCCTGCCCAGATTTTCCAGAAACAGGAAGAACCAGCCGCTAAGTCAGGCTTCTGGTCTCTTTAGCCTTAGCGGTGTCACTTTCCAGCTTTGGCCACGGAAGATGCCTCAAACCCCGGTTACTTTGGCATGCAATTTGCAAACCAGGGTTTGGGGCCTCCAAAGCGGAGCCGGCAAACCAGCTTCCAGCAAACTTCTTGGGCTGGACTTTGAACGGACCAAGAAGGGCTGAATAAGAAGGAAGCCCTCGCCCACTGAATCTCCCTTCCTATTCCCCAGTTTGGGAAAGGGGAGGGAGCCATTCCCCGGAGAGAGAGAGGGGGGGGGTGGCGGATTTCTCGTAGTCTGCAACTCCTTCCCTCTTACCTTTCTCCTGCTCTTCGGCCACTCCATCCAGAGCAAAGGGCAGGAGATCAGAGCACACCTGGCTCAGAAGCTCCACCTCTCCAGGAGGGGAGAACGGAGGGAGGAGGGGCTTCTCCTTGGATAAGCATTTGGGCTCTCCCCTTGAAAGCGCAGGGAGGGGCTAAATAGCTTTGCACTTGTACCCTATGACTATCGTTAAGTACCTTATGATTCTCGACTCTTGACGAATGTATCTTTTCTTTTATGTATACTGAGAGTATTTACACCAAGACAAATTCCTTGTGTGTCCAATCACACTTCGCCAATAAAGTATTCTCTTCTCTTCTCTTTTCTATTCTATTCTATTCTCTTCTATTTTCTATTCTATTCTATTTTCTATTCTCTTCTATTTTCTATTCTATTCTCTTCTATTTTCTATTCTATTCTAGTCTAGTCTAGTCTATTTTCTAGTCTATTCTATTCTATTTTCTATTCTATTCTATTCTATTCTATTTTCTATTCTATTCTATTTTCTATTC
>NW_020716976.1:218761-240244 GCF_900518725.1 Notechis scutatus | reverse complement strand
GGCTGAGGAATTATGGGAGTTAAAGTCCACAAGTCTTAAAGTTGCCAAGGTTGGACACCCCTGCCTTAAAGGGTGAGGGCTGCTGCCTTTGTCTGTGTTTGCTCTTTGGGCACCCGGTTGGGTCAGAACACCTGGTCAAGCCACAAATACTCTGTATTATCCTTCCCAGATTGAAGACTTGACAAAATTGACATTTTTTTAAAAAATACTTCTACAGTAAGTGCCCAGAGACCAACAGTAACCAAGTATCCTGCCACACTTAGCACAGAGTGAATGTGCAGATTTATTTACTAGTACTTCCCACCTTTTATTATTTTTAGAAATAACTCAAGGTGGAAAACACAATACACTTCCTTCTATTTTCCTCACAACAACAACCCTGTGAGGTGGGTTGGGCTGAGAGAGAGAGTGACTGGCCCAAGGTCAACCAGATGGCTTTCATGGCAGCACTAGAATTCACAGTCTCCTGTTTCTACCATGGTACCTTAACCACTAAACCAACCTGGCTCTCTACATGTTTATATGTATGATGAAGGAAGGAACGGCCTTAGGGGGAAAAAATGGATTGGGATCAATTCAGAAGTGGCGTTCAGCAGGTTCTGACCAGTTCTGGAGAACCGGTAGCGGAAACGTCGAGTAGTTCGGAGAACCAGCAAACACCACCTCTGACTGGCCCCGCCCCCATCTCTTCTCTGCCTCCCAAGTCCCAACTGATTGGCTGGGTCTTCTCTTGTTGCGCCTGCAGAGGAGAACGGACCTGGAAAGCAGGTTAGTGGAGTGGGAAGGGAATGGGGATTTTGCAGGATCCTTCACCTGCCACGCCCACAGAACAGGTAGTAAAAAAAAATCGAATCCCACCACTGGATCAATTGCTTGTTTTCTGGGCTACCTGTAGCAAATTAACAAGTATTTCTGATCCCCAACTTTTTTTTTTTTTGCCAAAAGCAACAAAATGAGGAATACCTCTTCAGAATAATCCTGCCTCGCCCAAACCATCTGAGGTAATAGCACACTCTTGTAGGGAGAGATGTTGTTCTAGCATTCAAAGCAAAATAAAGTGGGACTGATCCTTGTGAGTCTCTTGTTTGATTGTCAAGAGTTTTTTCTCAGAATCATTTTTTTTTTCCTGAAAACCTGATCCTATCCCCGCCTCGCTAGAGTGCGTCAAAGAGTCACAAGTGCTTCTAATTTGATAAGACTGACAAATCTCTAATTCCCCCTGTATCAAATTTGTGGATCGCTCTGTTTACTGGAAGGCAGCTCAATTGTGTCACTTCCTCCTAAACAAGCAAAATAAGAGAGTTCGGGGATACCAAAGCCAAAAAGCAGATGCCCAGAAACTCTAGTGGCTCGACTCCCCAGTTCACCGTTAAACCATAAACCAGAGTTCACAAACCATAATGGCTGGGAGTCCTTATGAAGGAAAGAAGGCAGCTGGAAATATGTCAAAGGGGAAGTTTCGGAGGAGAAACTTTGAGTAACTTTTTCAAAGCCAACCTTTTCAAGTAACAGGGTTGTATCACTTTGTGCGTGTGTGTCACATTCTTTATTGCTTCCCCCCAAAGAATATCTTCAATGTAAGAAGGTTGCCAAGTCCATTTGTAACGACTTTCTACATGAAGTACACAGCTGTAACCTTCCAGATGTTGCTAAACCACCAGCAGTCCAGCCAGCATGTCAGAGCATATTCATTAACTGGCAGAGACATGGTTAACAAAGTAAGCATGGCAACAGACCAGCCAATGGGAGCTGACAGCCTGGGTGTGGTTTGGCTCTGTGTGCTTTGCTGAGAACTGAAAGTGAAACTAGAGTTCTGTTTTGAGGCCTCTGAGCTGCTGCTTTTTTTTTTTTTTTTGCTTATGTCCATGTTGGAAGAAACTACATTTACTTATTTTATATAAAAAGAAGTTTAATCTGTGTGTTTTCTGGACTTGAATTTCTGCTGCAAACTTTAACACAGCAGCCCCCAGAATCTGTGGGGGACTTCAGTTCAGAAACATCTGGAAGGCAAAAGATACTTTACACACATTTCATATCATCTCCCTTGGAATCTCAGCTTAAATTTAATTCATTTCCCCCTTCGTACTTGATCTAATGTTAAAAGTTGAACCCGAGTCCATGTAAACATCTTACTGTAACATGATAAAAATGTAAGAGTTTAATACTGTTTGCACGCAAAGCTGTGCAGCTTCTGCTTCTAGAAACAGGGAGAAAGGTCGCCTTATTGAAAGTTCTGGTCTCTTAAAAATGGCTAGTCACTCTTAAATACACATTTAAAAAAAATAAAGCAAGATCCTGAACAATTTTATCTAAATTGGCCTTCTGTTGCCATCCTGAGGTTTTGCTTCTAAGGAGAGAAGAAATATACGCCAATGCAATCTGCCCTCCAAAGTCCAAATAATTTATAATATTGATTTTGATGTATAACTGGAGGCAGGGATCCTTAAGCTATTTCCAGCTGGATTATGTAAAGAAACACACACAAAATACGCTTTCCACTGGAACTCTTGAGTTATTCGGGTTTCTGGCATTCCACTGAAGGTTTTCTTTAGTGGCGTGGAACTGGATTCTGGATCAAAGTTTACACATTTACTTGTACTTTTCTTCCCCCTCTGGTGAAAGCCAAAGCAATAATTGAATCACAAAACTCAAATTAACCGAGGGGATAAATAGTAAGATTTTTTCCCCCTGAATTTGTTCTCACAAATGTTGGGCTAGTCTCTTTTAAACCCGGTCCTGGGTAGCTGTGGCATTATTATAATACAAAAAATATAATCTACGCAACTGAAACATTTCCAAACTGGGAATCAAATGACACTAAACACCAGAGTTGAAACCTAAAAAGGATAAATACCTCCAATTCTCACAGTTGCCATGTTTCTGCCATAGGCTGGCTACTAGAAAATATGACTTTGGGGTATATTTCATTACATGTAACTGTAATCCATTTATGGGTCTTCTTTTTTGTCTGTTTGTCTTGTAGCTTAGCCACAAAAAAATGGACTAAGGATCCAGTTCATTTGAGGCCTTCCACGCAGCATCTTTGAGCACCCAAATTTGCTACTGACTTCTACCAAAGTGTCTTGCAGGGAAAAAGTTCTTTTTGCTGTGGGGGAGAAAGAAATACATTCCTAGAAAAGTTACAGGCAGATGATATTTTTTTCCCCTCTGTGGGAGGAGAAATGCCAAGTTGAGGTCAGAGAACACCGCTCAGAGTTTTTGGACTCTCTCTCTCTCTTCCTCTTCCTTTTCCCAGGCTTGGCCAGCTACGTCAACCATTTGGCAACGCAAGTGTCATAGACGGTGCGGTTGGAGTGCCAGGTCGTATGAGAAACATTGGCCATTTTACAGAAAACAATGTCGCCACGTGCGTGCAGAGTCTTCAAGCCAAACGTGTCGAGGAGGTAGACCTGAGAAAAGACCAACAAAAACCCAAAAGTTCAAATGGGTGGACCTCCAAAGCCCCACAATTTGAGGGTTGCAAAGGCTAATAAATCAGTGTTTTTCAACCTTAGCAACGTTAAGACCTGTGGACTTCAATTCCCAGAATTCCCCAGCTGGTTTCTTGCCTGGGGAATTCTGGGAGTTGAAGTCCACCCAGTTTAAGGGATGCTGAGGTTGGCTCTCAACTTCAACAACTTTTAAGAGGCGTGGACTTCAACTCTCAAGAATTTCTCAGCCAGCTATCCCCCTGGTTGTGATAAGAGTTGCCCCAGTGCCCCCTGGCACTCTTTAATGACAAAATGGGAAACAGCCACTTCAAACCATGCCCCACGTTTTAAAATAACTGGGTCAGCTTTGCTCTAAACATGTCAGGGCTATTACTTCAACCAACAAATGGATAATTCAGCCCTTTGTTATTTTCCCCAGTTTCTCTTCCTGGCTCTGCTGCTTTAAGTTTCCTCCTTCCTTCGCCTTCTTTAAATCTGGATCACAACTATCTCCTGACGGGCAACCTTTCGTTTGCTTGTGGCGCTGCTGGAGATGTTTATGCCTCTGGTCCCATAGCGTAGCAATAGTATTTAGACTTATATACCGCTTTACAATGCTTTGACAAGCACTCTCTAAAGCCAGGGATGAACTCGATTTCATTGAGGGCCACATCTGGGTTGTGTTTGACCTTGGGGGTTGGGTGGCAGCTCGATATCACTCGTGTCGGGGGCATCTGTGGGCCATCCAAGCACTCTGCCAGCAAAAATGGGCTCCCAAACTCTGTTTTCGGCTGCCACAGCCTCCTGCAACTATGTGCCAGATCTAAGTAATCTATAGGCCGGATATGGCCCCCGGGCCTTGAGTTTGACACCCCTGCTCTTAGCGGTTTACAGAGTCAGCCTATTGCCCCCAACAATCTGGGTCCTCATTTTACCGACCTCGGAAGGATGGAAGGCTGAGTCAACCTTGAGCCTGGCGAGTGTCAGCCGGTCTTCCGGATGTTCATATTCCCGAGATACAAACCAACAAACATTGAGGTACACCATCTTTTATTGGTACACATAATGCACATCCCATCCAGCGATAACTGCTTGAATTCCAATCTAGATTAGCGCTGGGAGCATTTGCCTTCCGGTGCTCTTTATAGCATTACCCCACCCCTTTAATCACAGCTACCTCCTGCGGAGCGGCCTATTCTAATCACCCATGGATCCAACGTTTCCTAATATGGCTAATTAGGTGATTAGGCTGTAGTCCTGCATCATAACCTAGAACGCTCTGCATCCTACCTACCACCGATCCCCTCTACTTCTATGAACACCCCGTAACACCTGCTGTATGAATCCTCCCCCCTCACTAAAGTATCATGAATCGGAGTGCTGCAGCCATGTCATGTGGGAATTCCCATTCAGCCTCCAACTCCCAGGTAGCAGTGCGAGGCAGTGTCATAGGGAATCCCCATTCAACCATCAACTTCCTGCTGAATGGGACTGGTGTCGCTTGTTGGAGGGATCCAAAGTTAGCCTCTTTTACTGCTGGCGGGCATAGTTGAATATGGAGCCCAACAGCGAGATTCGAACTGCCAAATTGCAGTCAGTCAGCAGAAGTAGCCTGCAGTACTGCACTCTAACCACTGCACCACCACGGCCCATGCATCCACCGTCCAATGAACCCTGCGATATTTCAATCAGCAAAAGCCTAGCATTCAAGCCATAAGAAAAGCTCCAGAGTTTCTTGGAGAATAAAGGTAAGTCAGATATACAGGATAGGTTGTCCTCGGCTTACAACAGTTCGTTTAGTGACTATTTGGTTTCAGTGGCCCTGAAAAAAAAGCGACTTTTCACACGACCATTGCAGCATTCCCCCATGGCCACATGATCAAAATTCAGGTGCTTGGCAACTGACTCATGACGGTTGCAATGTCCAGGCGGGATGTGCTCCCCTTTTGCAACCTTCTGACAAGCGAAGTCAATGGGAAAGCCTCATTCACTTAACCACCACGTCACTAACTGGAGGGATTCACTAAACAACTGTGGCAAGAAAAGTCGTAAAATGGAGCAAAGCTTACTTAACCATTTTGTCACTTGGCAACAAAAAAAATTGGGGCTCAATCTTGATCTTAGATCGAAGGCTACCTGTATAATATTTATCAATCACAAAGAGTCATTTCAATGAAATTTAATTTCGGATTCCAAAGCCACCCCACATCTAGTGGATTGTTTTTGTTTTGTTCTGTTGTTTCCTACATGTAGCAAATTCTTCTAGTTTCCCTCAAGTCTTTCAAAACCGAAGACTCCTAGACCAGGGGAGTCAAACTCAAGGCCTGCAGGCCAGATGCAGCCCACGGGGTGCTTAGATCTGACCCACGGGGTGCCCTGGAAACAGCAAAGGGCCGGCCCTGGTGCCTCTGCCAGCAAAAATGGAGATTGCGGCCCTTCCGAGCTCCGTTTCCACTGGCAGAGCATTCGGGCCACCACAGGTGCCCCCAGCATGAGTGACGTTGAGTTTGCCATGCCCCCCTCCCCGAGGTCAAACACAATCCTGATGCGGCCTTCGACACCTTGTCCTAGACCCGTGAGGGAGAATTTTTATGGCACAGGTGGCACACAGAACCATTTGTGTGGGCACGTGAACCCCAGCCAAAGTTACCCGCACTGTGCATGTGTGCACCTCCCAGCTGATTTTCTGCCTGTTTGAGGCCGTTTTCGCCCTCCCGGAAGCTCGAGGGAAACCTCTGGAGCCTCAGGAGGCCGAAAAACAGGCCTTCCGGAAGTGCCAAAATGGGCCCGTTTTCAGCCTCCCAAGGCTTCAGAGGCTTCCCTCAAGCGTCCAGGAGGGCGAAAATGGCCTCAAGTGGGCCGAAAATCAGCTGGGAGGTGCACACATGCACAGTGCAGGTAAGGGGGCAGGGTGGGGGTGTTGCAGGTGCACACGCAGGGGGTGGTGGAGCGCATTGCATTGTGGGTGCCGGCACGCGCGCACTTCCAACACACAACAAAAAGGTTCGCCATCACTGTCCTAGTCCCATGATGGTGAACCTATGGCATGCGTACCACAGGTGGCATGCAGAACCATTTGTGCCGGCATGCAAGCTGCAGGCAAACTTACCTCACTGTGCATGTGCGCGCCTCATAGCTGATTTTCGGCCAGTTTGAGGCCTTTTTTGGCCTCCCAAAGGCTTGAAGAAGGCTTCTGCAGGCTTTGCAGGCTGAAAACTAGCCCCCTTTCGTCACTTCCGGTATTTTTGGGAAAAAACAGAAAGTGAAGAAACGGGGCTAGTTTTGGCCTGCAAAGCTTGCAGAAGCCTGCAAAAGCCTTCCTCAAGCCTTTGGGAGGCTGAAAAAGGCCTCAAACCAGCCAAAAATCAGCTGTGAGGCACAGTGCGGGTAAGGGGGTGGCGGGGGGGTGAGTGGGTGGGTGAATTGTGTGGACATGCGTAAGGGGCGGGGTGCGCGCATTGCCTTCTGGCTGCTGGCACACAAGCGTGTGCACAATTTTTGGCACAGGAGCCCCAAAAGGTTAGCCACCACTGTCCTAGACCACGTAGAGCTGAAATGAACTTAATACAATGTATTTGGGGTAGTAGTTAAGGCACAGGACTGGCATCCCAGATATTTAAAATCTGAGTTTCCCTTCATTACGGAACACAGCGGATGATCGTGGGACAATCTTCAGTTCTCCACCCACCCAATCTCATAGGACCGTTATGGGGAAGGCCTCTATGTGAACTGTGTTAATCTTGCTACAGACCCAGCATATTTATTTCACTCCGAAATACAAAGAAACGTAAATTTTGTTTTACTTTTGTTGTAGATAACCCAGAGTCACTTGCTCACGAGATGGGCGGTTATGTAAATTAGATAAACAAATAAAAAGTCATCGCGAATCCTGCCTCAGGAGGTCTGCAGTTTGCATTTCCATAACGTAACGGATTGTAAAAAATAACCCTGAGGAAGACTCACAGCTAAGGCAACTAGTCAGATAAGAGAAATCAGAGCCCAAAGCAGAAATGTAACTTGAGGAAACGTCTCAGGCTCAACTCACCGGCTGAGATGTCATCTCCTTCACCGTCTCGTTATCGTCATAGAAGGCAAACATACTGTAAAAGAAACAAAACCGAACAATCCATGTAGATTTATAGTGTATCTAATAATAAATCTGGAAGTTACCCCAACACTTTTTTTCTTTTTAAATATTTCAATTCCTTTTTCGTCACTATTTTTATGACTGATGTAGAATGTATGTATGTTGATATGCGTATGGGTACCTACGCTGATCAAAGACCATTATAAAATTCACCCACTTACAAGAGGTACCGATGGTGTATATGTACAGAGTGAAAAAAATAAAGTTAAAGAGAATAAAGCAGCAGTGGGATCCTAACTGTTCCACTACTGGTTCGGCGATCGTGCGCTTTCCTCACACCAGCTGTGTGCTTTCCCCACACCAGCTGAGGCCTGCAGCGCCAATCAGCTAAGAGGATAAAGAAAAGCACAGGGAAAGATCGGAGGGCCAATGCTGCCCTTTTCTCTTCTTTCTCCTCAGCTGATGTCTGAGGCGGTTTTTCCCCTCCTCTCAGCTGATCGTGGGAGGCTTTTTTTTTGTTTTTTTTTACTATCGGTTCAGGTGAACCGGTCCAAGCCGGTAGCATACTACCACTGGGACAAAGGATGGTTAAGGTGAAGAAATAAAAGGTAAATGCAGGGAATCCGAAATAAAAAAGTTGTTTTGGGAGTGGCTGAAGACGAGTGAAAAACTCCCTCCGAAGGAAAAGTGAATGAATTTCAAGAGGAAATGATTTGGGATAAAACTCGGCAAGGGAATGCTGGAAAGAAAAAAAAATTAAACGCTTGCATGTGGAAGTGATGACGATAAGGCACAATCGTGATATTGAAGAGGGAAACTGAAGCAAAGACTATACAGGTAGTCCTTGACTTCCAGGTATTCATTTAGTGACTGTTCGGAAGTTACAATAGCACTGAGAAAAGCGACTTAGAACCAGCCCTCTGAAGCATCCCCACGGTCAGGGGATCAAAATTCAGATGTTTAGCCACCAGCGTGTATTTACGATGGTTGCAGGGAGTCCTGTGGTCATATGAGTGCTATTAATGACTTTCCCAGATCGCTTCTGACAAACAAGTCAGTGGGAGAAGCCAGATGTCAGGGTAATAAGTAATAATTCAATAAGAACTCTGAGGCAGGCAAATTCCTCAAAGAACATTTTATTGGGACTTATCCAATTGGCACGGTCTTGGTGAAAAACCAGCTCTAAGTTCCTGCCAGTTTTACACCCAATTAAAAGTAAAGCTTCATCAGTCACATGGTCCAATCAGCATATAGCCCAGTTGCTAGGTGACCTCAGTCTCCACCTTTCGAACACCTGCACCAACGTCCTTGATTCCCAGGGGAAATAATTTTATTTAGACCAGTGGTCCCCAACCTTTTTTATGCCGCGGCCCGGTACCGGAATCAGCTGGGCGCCGCGGCCCGGTACCGGCATCAGCTGGACGCCGCCATCTTGTTTTGATGAAGAAGTGCTTCTGGTGAGCTTTCTACCCGGAAAAGCCCACCGGAAGCACTTTTTCATCAAAACAAGATGGCGGCGCCCAGCAAACCAGCGGCCCGGTAGGATTTGTTCCACGGACCGGTACCGGTCCACGGACCGGTGGTTGGGGACCCCTAATTTAGACTACAACATCCCAGCTATTTCTACACTCCCCCGCCCTGCCTGGCCCTTTCATCTCAGGCCAGTTTGAGGCCTTTTTCGGCCTCCCAAAGGCTTGAAGAAAGCTTCTGCAGGCTTCGCAGGCTGAAAACTAGCCCCGTTTCATCACTTCTGGTATTTTTGGAAAAAACAGGAAGTGATGAAACGGGATTAGTTTTTGGCCTGCAAAGCTTGCAGAAGCCTGCAGAAGCCTTCCTCAAGCCTTTGGGAGGCCGAAAAAGGCCTCAAACTGGCCGAAAATCAGCTGTGAGGTAAGGGGGCAGTGGGGGTGGGGGTGAATTGCATGTGCATGCGTAAGGGGCATGTAGGAGGGCACGTATTGCCTTCTGGACAATTTTCTGGGCACACAATTTTCGGCACCAAATAGGTTAGCCACCACGTCCCTAATCCCTCTTTTCTCTTGACTAGACATACACAATTCCTGCAACCAATCTTCATATATTTTAACCTCCAGGCCCCTAATCATCTTTATTGCTCTTCTCTGCACTCATACATGGAAAGTTAAGGACTACCAGTATAAGTAGGAGAAAGGCTCTGCAGACCACCATCATCATCATCATTTAACGACCCCCATAATCCCTTGTGGGGTGGAGTCTGGGCAACTGAATGGAGCTAGCAGAATGTTCTACTGGCCGGATGCCCTTCCTGTCGCCAATGCGGAGTTTTGTTCAGCAGATATATTCTCAGTGTGCCCGGAGAGAGAAATATCTGCCTATCTACCTAGGATCGAACTCACAAGCCTCTTGATCGTGAGGGCGAGAGAGAGAAAGATCCACCTTTAGGCCACCGTACCACTCCAGAATGGCTCTGCAGATGGCTGCAGAAAATCAAAACGGAAGTGGCAGGAAGGGTGCAGGATATGTGTTTGTCCCTTACCCCATCCCAGTGGCTGGAGAGCAACACTGGGGGCTCGCTCTCTGCCTCCCATCGGGTCATGAAGGAAACAAGTTAAGCAGTTCAAGTCTGTACCAATTCCAATATTCCCAATATTCAAACAGAGCTGCTGCTAGTTCACACCGGTTCTGGGAAACCGGTAGTTAAGATTAGGCGCAGTTCAGAGAACTGGCAAATCCCACCACTGGCTGGCCCTGCCCCTGACCATTTTTTTTGTCTGGGTTTTTGGGCCATTTTCAGGCTGTTTTTAGACCATTTTCAGGCTGTTTTTTGGGCCCAAAACAACCTGGAAAATGGCCTGAAAACAGCCCCCCCAAGCCCCAAAACAGCCTGATTTTGGGGCCGTTTTCAGGCAGTTTTCCAGGCCAAAATGGCTTGAAAAATGGCCCAAAACAGTCTGAAAGCCGGCCTGAAAACTGCCCAAAATAGCCTGGTTTGGGGGCCATTTTCTAGGCCAAAAATGGCTTGAAAAACAGCCCAAGAAACAGCCTGAAAATGGCCCCAAAACAGGCCGAAAAACGGGCGGGGTGGGGCCAGCCAGTGGTGGGATTAGCCCAACTGCCTGAATCCTACATCTGTCTTTGAGGCGAGTGCCTGAAAGGCGGGGCTGGATGTGATGAGTGACAGCCCCCCACCCAGTCACATGACCAGCCGGCCATACCTACCCAGCCAGAGAACCGGTTGTTAAAAATTTTTGCAGCCCACCACTGGTTTCAAGTGGTGCTAAACAGTTTCCCCTTGCTGAAACCTTTAAGTGGCGATCAGCACTTGGCTTCTCTCACTCCAGAACCCAAATCTCTTTCTTGCCACGTCCGAAAGCTCACCTGGATTCCCAGGGCATGACGACCCCGTCATCTGGGCCGCCGATCAGAATCAGCTTGCGAATGCGCAAAAGGTTTCTCTTCCACGCTGCGAGAGGAGCAGAATTTCAGAAACGTGGTTGCTTTCCCAGTTTCTCCCCTTTCCCTTCTCTCTCCTTTCCTCCTTCTTGCCCCCCCTCAGCAGTAAACGAAAGAGAATTTTCCCCGTGCCCTTCTAATACGAAGTTTACAGAAAATCTGGAACCCCAAAGGTGCTTTTTTTTCAAGAATCAGCTGGACTTTTTGGTTTTTCTTTGAAGACGTTTCGCTTCTCATCCAAGAAGCTTCTTCAGCTCTTGAGGAAGAAGCTTCTTGGATGAGAAGCGAAACGTCTCCAAAGAAAAACCAGAAAGTCCAGCTGACTCTTGAAAAAAAGCATCTTTGGGACAACCATGACCTGGATGACTGAGAATCTCCGTAGACAGAAACTTTGCAACTTTTCCTACTATTTTTATAAAAGCCATAAGCAATAAAACTAGTTCTACTTATTTCATCTTTCCCTATTTGACGTTCTCCATGTCTTGTTGCGATTGCCCTTTCCCAAAGGATTCTGGGAGTTATGGTCCTCACATTTCTGGAAATTCTGAGATTAGGAGAGGAGTATTTTAAGCCATTAAGTGGGGAAGTTGTGAGTTGTTTGCAGCCCACAGAAAGGAGAGGACTGAAATGGGGGACAAAAAAACATGCCTTCCGTTTCACTGAGATTTGAGGACACCTATAAAAGATGTAATCCTCTACATTTAATGACCCCCATAATCCCTTGTGGGGTGGAGTCTGGGAAACTGAATGGAGCTAGCATATTTAATTTAATGGCCGGATGCCCTTCCTGTCACCAATGTGGAGTTTTGTTCGGCAGCTATATTCTCAATGTATCCAGAGAGAGAAATATCTGCCTCTAGCTCGGATTGAACTCACAGCCTCCACCTCTAGGCCACCGTACCACTCCTATAAAAGACATTATACCTCTTAAAAAGCAGACAAAAAAATACAGGTAGTCCTCAATTTACAACCATTCATTTAGTGACCGTCAGAAATTACAAAGGCACTGAAAAAAGTGACTTAGGATCGTTTTTCACACCACTTTCGCAGCATCCCCCGGTGGTCAGGTGATAAAAAATTTGGCTGCTTGACAATTGGTTTGTATTTCTGACAACTGCAGTATCTCAGGGTCATGGGATCACTTTTTGCAACCTTTTGATGAGTAAAGTGAATTGTTAAAGCCATGATTCACCTAACAACCTTATTACTGACTTAATAACTGCTGCGGCTCAATTAACAACTGTGTCAAGAAAAGTCATAAAGTGGGCCAAAATTCATTTCATAAAGGTCTCACTTAGCAACAGAAATTTTGGGCTCAGTTGTGGTCATAAGTCAAGGGCTACCTATATGTTTGAGGGAGATTTAAGTGGAATCTATTTTCTCTTTAAAATGACTAAAAATGAGCCTGGGTATTTCAGCTTCACCTATTCCAGTGACATCATCATTTCACTGGCCCCACCCTCACCTGGCCCCAGGTAGAGAGGACGTTCCAGGCCAAAAATAGATTTTCCTGCTCTACCTGTGGACAAATTAAACAAACCATTCAACCTTCAGGAAATTTCTAGTAAAGTTGTCATATCTGATGCCTTTAATTAATCCTATTTTTTCCCTTCTGGCTTTGTTCCTCTTTTACTTTAAGATTTGTGATCTGTCAATTGTTTTTATGAATTAATGCCTAGGTTAGACTACTGTTTCCTGACCTGGTTCAACTTTAAGAGATGTGGACTTTGAACTCCTAAAATTCCCCAGGTACTGAGCAATTCTGGGAGTGGAATTTCTGGCTGGGGAATTCTGGGAGTCGAAGTTCATACATTGCCAAGATTAGAAAATGCTGGCTTAGGCAGTTTGCAAGAAATGATGCAGAAAAATAAAGTTAGTCCATGCCATAATAGCTATCTCCGAAGCAAAGATTTTGAATGGCATTCCACTGTTATCCCAAAGCCTGAAAGGGCAGGAAATTTGACAAGCTTGAATTTTAAAGCTCCCAGCTAATCTAGCTTGGCCAGACCTTTGTGAAAGGTTGGGGGGGGGGGAAATTGAGCTATGATTTTTCCAGTCAACTTGTATTCTCCATATTAGGAAATGTTTTGCTTGCAAATAAAGTCATGTGTAGTCTCGTTTCTAAACTACTGCTGGAGGTACAGAGGCAGTAAGGTAGATTGGACAGGCTCCCAAAAACAATCCCATTTGGCAAGAATACATTGGAGATTTGGTTTGCTCTGGGGGTTTGAACAGAGAATCATAGAGTTGGAAACAGCTATTTTGGGCACTGAATCCAACTCTTCTTGGTGCAGGAATTGAACTAAAGCATCCTGGGCTGATAGCTGCCTAGCTAGTCTTTGACAACAACAGAGTCTGGAATTTCAGTCATAAATCGTGGGGTTTTTCCCCCCATAAATTGAGATACCACATGATTGGATTTTCATGATAATACTTACGATGGTTGCAAAGTGAGTCAAACAGTTGTAAAGTGAATCATGGTTGTTAAGCAAATCTATTTCTTCTTGTTTTTGCCAGAAAAGAGTCACTCTGAAAGTGAGATGGGTGGTACCTCAGTTGGATTAAATCAGTGGTGTAGGGTTTCCTGCCTAAGCAGGCGGTTGGACTAGAACCGCGATGGCGAACCTATAGCACGTGTGCCACAGGTGCATTGCAGAGCCATTTGTGCTGGCACACGAACCGCAGGCCAACTTACCTCACTGTGCATGCGTGTGCTTCACAGCTGATTTTCAGCTGGTTTGAGGCCTTTTTCGACCTCCCAGAGGCTTGAAAAAAGCCTCTGCAGGCCGAATAGGCCCATTTCATCACTTCCTGTAATACCAGAAGTGATGAAACGGGCCTATTTGGCCTGCAGAGGCTTCCTTCAAGCCTCTGGGAGGCCAAAAATCAGCTGTGAGGCGTAATGCAGGTCAGGGGGAGGGAGGTGGCTGGGGGGGATTGTGCACGCATGTGCAGAGGCCGTGGGGGGCCACGCATTGCCTTCTGGGTGCTGGTATGTGAGCGCACGCACAATTTTTGGCACAGGAGCCCAAAAAGGTTAGCCACCACTGGACTAGAGGACCTCCAAGGTCCCTTCCAACTTTATTCTATTCTATTCTAATTAAAAATGTACCAAATTGCAGCCACGTGTCCACGGGATGCTACAACCAATCATAAATGGGATTCAGAGCTAATGTGATTATGTAACTATGGGAGGGAGGGAAGGGACAGATGTTACAACTTCAAGGATGGGTCATGACCAGCTTAAAAAAAAAAATCTGTCGTAACCTCAAGTGATTGTTAAATGACCAGTTGTACGCCAAGAACTATCTATATCCATCCTTGTTTGGCTTCAATTCAGAAATGAAGATTCTGCAGCCTACCAGACATAGATGAACTAAAACTCCCAGCATCCTTCATTGTACTAGTCATACTAGCAAAGCCTTGTGGGAGTGGTAGTTTAACAACCTTTGAAGTGCCATGTTTTTGCATTCCAAACTGGACCTTGGCTTCAACTGCATTTTTCTACCCTGGCAAGAACAAACACCAGTTCATAGTTTAGCAGCAAATTCTGGGTTGGTGCAAGTATTAAGGCAACTAAGATAATATTGGTGGTCTTCTACTTACAACAATTCATTTAGTGAATGTTCAAAGTTACAACAGCACTGAAAAAAGTGGCTTATGACTGTTTTTCACACTTATGACTGTTGCAGCATCCCCATGGTCACATGGTCAAACTTCAGAGGCTTGGAAGCTGACTCGTATTCATGAACGTTGCGATGACCCACGGTCACATGATCAATTTTTGCTAACTTCTGATGAGCTAAGTCAATGAGGAACCCCGATTCACTTCACAAGCGTGTTAATAACTATAATACAACTGCAGTGATTCACTTCACAGGTGTGGCAAGAAAAGGTCATAAAATGGGGCAAAATTCACTTAACTGCCTTGCTCAGCATTGGAAATGTTGAGCTCAGCTGTGGTCCTAAGTTGAGGACTACCTGCATTTTGAATTAACCACAAAGGAGGAATATATGCGACGTTTGCTATTTCACCACTCTCCCTTCTGTTACTGGAAGTGAAGGATGTCAAAAAATATTTACCACTTGCATTGGGGTGAAATCTTTCGTCATTCAACACGGCCAAGAAATTGCTATTGTTGAGGTAAAGATCTCGATGGTGTGGGTCTGAAAATGGAAAAGACATGGGGGGTGGGGGGGTGGGAAGAGAGAACGATAAAGAGAGTAATAATAAACAATAAAGATCTTGTTTTGTTTCTGTATCTATCAATTAAATCACTAAATCAACCTTGAGATTTAGGGCAAGGTGCCTAAATTTCTCTGCCCTCCTACATTTTAGATATAAAAGTAGATCTGAACCAATTTTTAATACTGGAAATGAGCAATTAAAATGCTAATTTAACACTTTTGGCATAGACTATTGTTTTATTATTTTGGCTGGGTAAGTAAATGCCTCATACAGCCCACACATTAGAAACAGAAAATGTGGATAAACATTGGCTTATTAAGGAATTATGTTGATGCAGATGCCAAATCAAACATCCCGTTAAGACATTATTTAGTTTTAGCTAAGTCCATAGCGTGAATTCAGTGACTATAATTTGAAAGCCACAGCTTATGGTTTAGTGAATTGTATTCACTCAACCCAATGACATTTGGCCATCCAACTTGGCTTAAGACAAGAACCAGGCCAAAAGATTAGTTCACCCATTGCATTAACCACAATGTCATGGTGGTTATCACTTAGTGTTATTAGCTGAGCTACTGGAACTTCAGCAAACCACATTTAAAACCAAACCATGGCCTCGCACAATATATGAATTCACCAATATAGGTGAAAGCGTTCTTGGAGAGAGAGAAGTTCCATGAAGATGGGCTCCAGCACGAGTCTGAAAGCTCAGAAGACAAAAACTTCTAGTCCTGGCGACCGACCCAGATTTGATCTTGCAACATTATGCTGAGACACGCATATTGCCTTCGTTCATAAGTGAAAACAATTTAAACCAGTGGTGGCTAACCTTTTTGGGCTCCTGTGCCAAAAATTGTGTGCGCGCTTGCGCTCACGCGCTTGCATGCCGGCACCCAGAAGGCAATGCGCCCACCCCCACACATGTGCGCGCAATCCCCCGCCTCTGCCGCCCCCTTACCTGCACTGCGCCTCACAACTGATTTTCGGCCGGTTTGAGGCCTTTTTTGGCCTTCCAGAGGCTTGAGGAAACCTCTGCAGACTTTTCAGGTCGAATAATAGGCCCGTTTCGTCACTTCCGGTATTTCCGGAAATACAGGAAGTGATGAAACCGGCCTATTATTTAGCCTGAAAGGCCTGCAGAATCTTTCCTCATGCCTCTATGAAGCCAAAAAAGGCCTCAAACCAGCCAAAAATCAGCTGTGAGGCGCACGCATGCACAGTGAGGTAAGTTTGACTGCGGCTCGCATGCCGGCACAAATGGCTCTGGGTGCCACCTGTGGCACACGTGCCATAGGTTCGCCATCATGGGTTTAAACCCTCCAAAGCCCCCCATGAAATGCAGAATAACTGCTGAAGTCAAAAAGCAGACCGAATTTTACCATTCCAGTAGTTACAGATAGAGATATCTTGGCCCAGCTGTGTGTAGCAGATGCGATACAGATTGCTTTTCATGTAGTGTGGAAAGAGCCACTTCAAGTACTTGGTGTCTGAATTGAGAAAGAAACGTAGAGGAAGCCAATGAACAGTTTTCCCACCACTGTTTTAAGTTCAGGATCTCCTATCTATCCTTTCGTAACCCAATCTGATGTTTCCAGACAGGGTGACCCAGTATGCTTTAGGAAGGATGAAGCACAAAAGGCAACTAACTAAATTTACTAAAAGTAAATAGCTATATGCATCCCAGCCCTGAGGTGGCATTCAGCAGGTTCTGACCAGTTCTGGAGAACCGGTAGCGGAAATTTTGAATAGTTCAGAGAACCGGCCAATACCATCTCTGACTGGCCCCGCCCCCATCTCTTCTCTGCCTCCCAAGTCCCAACTGATCACCTGGATCTTCTTTGGTTGCCCTGCACAGGAGAATGGAGCTGGAAAGCAGGTTAGTGGGGTGGGGAGGGAATGGGGATTTTACAGTATCCTTCCCCTGCCATGCCCACCAAACCACACCCACCAAGTCAAGCCAAGCCATGCCCACCAAGCCACGCCCACAGATCCGGTAGTAAAAAAATTTGAATCCCACCACTGATCCCAGCTTATTTGGGAGCTGAAATCCACTTATTTGGAGGCAGCTCCAGTTGGAAAATCTAGAAGGCGGGGCTGTCAAAATTCCAGAGATTTCCATCTTAGCAATGCAAATATAAATAAATGTAGAAAGGTAAATGCAGGTAATCCTCGACTTACAACAGTTCATTCAGTGACCAAAGTTACAAAGGCACAGAAAAAAAGTGAATTAGAGACCATTTTTCGCACTTGTGACCGGTGCAGCATCCCCATGGTCATGTGATCAAAATTCAGATTTTTGGCAACTGACTCATATTTATAACCCTTGTAGTGCCCCAGGGTCACGTGAACAGATTTTGCAACCTTCTGACAAGCGGAGTCAATGGGGAAGCCTGATTCACTTAACAGCCATGTTACTAACTTAACAACTGCAGCGATTCATTTAACAACTGTGGCTAGAAAGGTCATAAAATGGGGCAAAACTCACTTAACAACTGTCTCACTTCGCAACAGAAATTTGGGGGTCAACTATGGTCGTAAGTCGAGGATTACCTATACAAACCTATGTTTAAATATAATAGAAACAAGTGCAGAAATGGAGGTGCAGAAATGAAACTTCTGGATTGGTCAGACAGGACTAAGGGGTAAGATCATCATCATCTCTTTTTAACGACCCCATAATCCCTTGCAGGGTGGAGTCTGGGCAACTGAATGGAGCTGAATGTTTACTGGCCGGATGCCCTTCCTGTCACCAATACAGAGTTTTGTTCAGCAGATATATTCTCAGTGTGCCCAAAGAGAGAAATATCTGCCTCTACCTAGGATTGAACTCACAACCTCCTGATTGTGAGGCAAGGGCTCCACCTCTAGGCCACCTCACCACTCCAGGGCAAGGGATAAGAGACTGAAAATGAAATATTCTATTTTTTTGCTGTAGAAACGACTAGTAACTATCAGAAATGTAAAGCAAAAAAGTTGCGTTTCTAATTGCACTTTGTATTCTACTGCACTGAAAAGAGTTGTAAGTCTCTGCTTTTGTTTTCTTTTTCCCTGACACTCCAGACCTGCGTCCCAAAGTGCCACACTAATGCCACCAGAGTGTCCCTTGTCCTTGTTTCACTGCAGCACTTACCTCCATATTGCCCCATTTGTGGGGAGGAGAGAGAGATGAATGTGTCCACATTGTGGTCGGGCATCGTAGAGAGCAGAGCACGACAAATGAGCCCTCCTGTAGGACAGAGTGAAAATTGTCAGGGAATTGCGTAGCCGGTATCCAAATGGAGTCAGAGACGCTGACACAGACTTGTAGTTTTATATTAATAGCAATAATACATAGACTTATATACCACCTCACAGCGCTTCACAGCCCCTCTGTAAGTGGTTTACAAAGTCAGCATATTTGCCCCAACAATCTGGGTCCTCATTTTACTGACCTCGGAGGGATGGAAGGCTGAGTCAACTTGGAGCAGGTCAGGATCAAACTCCTGGCAGTGGGCAGAGTCAGCCTGCAATACTGCATTCTAACCACTGTGCCACCGAGGCTCTTGCATTTGACATTTTGATGTACATTTTGACAGCATACTTAGCAGCAACCACAAATGGCTGTAAGCTATTTGAATACTGCATTCTAACCACTGTGCCACCATGGCTCTGATGTTAAATAAATATATTTAAGGGGTCCTTGGTGCTCTCTGAGCTTGTTTTCTTGCAGATGTTTTATTATCCTAACTAGATAACAACATCAGTGCTATCGGTAGTAAGGAGTGCTGTTTGATGTCAGTTTATATTCTGGTTTCTTGCCTCTCTGTGTGGTCTTATAGATTCTTCGGTTGGGCTGTTTACTGATGGATCTTTGGCAATTTCTTGATTGGGCTATTGTTTACTTGGTTGTTGGTCTGAAGATAACCATGGAGTTAATCTATACTGATTTGGGTGAGGATTGCTGGTGGGGAAATGCTGGAGTCTTTTTGTTCTCTTTTGGGTTGGTTGGTTGTCTCTTTTGCATTGTCTGTAGATGTTGTTAATGTGTATGTGTCTATTGATGGCTGATTTGTCAGTGTCAGGCTCCTAGAAATTCCCCTGGCATTTTTGGACATGGCCTGGTCTAGGATGGTGACATTTTTCCAATTGAAACATTTTTCCAATTGAGCCCTCTTTTTGACTCGTGCAGTATATAAATGCCATTAACATCTACATTTACAGTAAATAAGATAGGCACATCAGTACATCGTGAGGTAAATCGGGGAGCATACAAACCACAGAGAAGAAAGGGGTGGGGAAAAAGGGGTAAACTCCCCCTCCACACCCATAGCAATCGATCAGAGCAGACTGACTCACATAGAAGCCAGCGCTCTTCAAACTTGACCACAACTGTGTGTTGTGGCTCACCACACAAGCCCACTGCTCCAGCTACTAAATTTAAAGATTTTAACAGAAAATAATCAAGTTTTAGAAAAGGGGCAACAGCTCCTTCATCTCCCAACATAATTCAAGTCTACATAGCATCCACATCACAACATTTTTCTCTAAAACTTCACCAAAATAAAAAAAAAGTTGTTCTTCTATCTTGACTTTTGGGGCCTTCCATAAAAACACCAAACTTTCACAATATGTAGAAGATTTGAAGGTTAGAAGTGAGGCCTTTGGAGTACAACTTACAACCACCTGTTTAGCAACTGCTTGAACTTATAATGCCACTGGAAAAAAAGTGATTTACAACTGGTCCTCACACTTATGACCATTGTAGCAGCCCCGTCCAGGTTTGGGGGCTTGGCAACTGGTATACAACACCCCAAAGACCTGTGGTCACGAGTTGCGACCTTCCCAGCCACCTTCAGACAAGCAAAGACAATGGAAGAAGTTGGATCTGCTTAATGACTACGTGATTCACTTAAAAAATGTTTAACAACCGTAGCAAAAAGTGTCAGAAAAATCAGGCGTGACACACACTTTGCTTAGCAATGAAAATTCAAATCCCAGTTGCATCTGGAAGTCAAGAACTACAGATAGCTCTCGGCTTACGACCACAATTGAGCCTGACATTTTTGTCATTAAGTGAGTTTTGACCCATTTTATGACCTTTCCTGCCATGGTTGTTAAGCGAATCACTGCAGTCGATAAGTTAGTGACCCAGTTATTAAATGAATCTGGCTTCCCCATTGACGTTGCTTGTCCGAAGGGGATCACATGACCTTGAGACACAGAAACGGTCTTAAGTATGAACCAGTTGCCCCATGCAGCTGAATTTTGATCACACAATCACGGGGATGCTACAAGGGTCATCACCATGAACAACGGTCACAAGTCACTTTTTTCGGTGCCATTGTAACTTCAAACAGTCACTAAATGAACTGTTGTAAGTTGAGGACAATTTGTAACTGTATTTCTCTTCAGATTTGGAAACATCTGTGAGTTTCGCAAGGAGATTATGACAAGTGGCATCAAAGATTATGACAAACATTACAGATATTTGCATACGGAGCAAACTTCCTAAATGCAAGCTAATAGCAATAGCTCTTAGACTTATATACTGCTTTATAATGCTTTACAGCTCTCATAATAACAGAATGATGCTTGTCCTGGATTGGCCTTTCATGAACAAGCTGACCGGCCCTTTTATTTTCCCACAGAGTTCCTGAGGTAAACATTGCTTCAGGCCAGTGCTTCTCAACCTCAGCAGCTTGAAGATGTGTGAACTTCAACTCCCAGGTCAAAGAAGGGAGGTTTAAAGATGACTGGGTGGTGTCCGTACAGTCCGATCATCTCTTGAATACAGGTTTATCTAGGCCCCGGGTTGCAAGCCAGGATGTTATCAAAATAGATTTTCTGCTTTAGGCCTCCAGCTCAAACAAATATGGAGAAGATGATACGGTGAAGCTCATACACAAAGAGGAAGGCTTTGAACTCTATAGGGCCGTGATGGCGAACCTATGGCATGCGTGCCAGAGGTGGCACGCAGAGCCCTCTCTCTGGGCACCTGAGCCGTCGCTCCAGCTCAGCTGCGCATGCGTGCTTCCTGCCAGCCAGCTGGTCTTCAGGTCTCTGCCATGCATATGCAGTGGGGGGTGGGGCGCATGCACTGGGGGTCACACACACATGCAAGGGGTGTGGGTGCACGCATGTGCATGCACGGGGCACGCACACGTTGCATTTTGGGGGTGCACGCGTCCACTTTGGGCACTTGGTGCTGAAAAGGTTAGCCATCACAAGTGCAGCAGCAGCCAAAAAAGCCAATGCAATCCTAAATTGTATTAACCGAGGGATACAATCGAGATCAAGTGAGGTACTAATACCCCTCTATAAAGCCTTAGTAAGACCACGCCTAGAGTACTGCATCCAGTTTTGTT
>NW_020716976.1:203319-218751 GCF_900518725.1 Notechis scutatus | reverse complement strand
ATCAAGTGAGGTACTAATACCCCTCTATAAAGCCTTAGTAAGACCACACCTAGAGTACTGCATCCAGTTTTGTTCACCGCATTACAAATAAGATGTTGAGACTCTAGAAAGAAAGTACAGAGAAGAGCAACCTGGATGAGTAGGGGAATGGAAATTAAAACATATGAAGAACGGTTACAGGAACTGGGCATGGCTAGTCTAGTGAAGAGAAGGACCAGGGGAGACATGATAGCAGTCTTCCAATATTTGAGGGGGCTGCCACAGCGAGGAAGGGGTCAAGCTGTTTTCTAAAGCACCCAAAGGCCACACAAGGAGTAATGGATGGAAACTGAACAAGGAGAGATTTAACCTGGAAATAAGGAGAAACTTTCTGACAGTGAGAACAATCAACCAATGGAACCGCTTGCCCTTGGATGTTGTGGGAGCGCCATCACTTGAGACCTTCAAAAAGAGACTGGACTCCCATTTGTCAGAAATGGTGTAAGATCTCCCACTTGGGCGGGAGGTTGGACTAGATGACCTACAAGATCCCTTCCAACTCTGATTATCTGTTATCAGTTAGCCCCTTCCAATATGGAGCCAGACCTTTCTTTGGCCATACCAAGAGCCCCATTACCTTGTGAGTAGCAGTAAAGGTGGACTCCATCAACAGCATTCTGCATAATAGGGTAAATCGCTTGTCTGAACCCCTCCACTTGCATCCATAGAGATTTCAAGCTTTCTGTTCGGTCAAACAAATCCACAACTGAAACGTTGGTTCCTGGATGAGTCTGTAGGAATTTGACAGGGGTGAAAAGCACAAGATATTTTCAATCCTTTATCACATTCCTTGGACGTTGGGAAAAATCTAGGCTGAGGCTGAACCTAAACTGAACCTTTAGGAAGAAGATTGAAGCATAAATGTAACAGTGCTATAAAAAAAAAATCTTACAAAGGAATTGCCAAGTCTTTTTTTTCTGTCAGTAAAGTAACAACACACAGCTTTCAACAGCGAGAAAGGATGAGGGAAGTATAAAAGATTTACAAAGGGGAAATGTAAGCCCTGCACTATCCCAATCTCTTCTTTTCCTTCTAGATACAAATACCACAAACGTAAAGCTACATCTGTTACTTAGTCCCAACTTATTCCTTATTTCCATCAGGGAAGATCTGATGATCTACTTCTCCAAAATATTCTTGCCCCAATCAACAAGGTTTGCTCAAAGTCTAGTCACAGCACAACCACAGCTACCCACTGTAGTCATTCTGTGCAGAAAGCAGAAATCCTAAACTTGTTTTGCCTTGAAATTTGAAGAAAGTGCTTCTGATGACACACTAAGATTGGGAGGGGGGAATATCTCCTGGTGGTGATTTTTTCCCCTTTTTCTTTCATGTATGGAGGCAGCCTGATGTAGTGATTAGATAAGGCCAGACTTGGATTAATGAGTTGTTGGTTCATAGTCCTACTGAGTCATAAAATGGTTCCTTGGTACTCAATTGCTTTGAAACTCAGCAAATTTGGTACTCAACGCATTTTAACATGAACTTTTTTGTCCTGGTACTCGTTGTTTAGTACTCAACACACGAGCTAGAACTTATCCGGGTCAGCTGTCTTGTGACTCATTACATTATTCCTTATGGGGAAAATCTATTTGGTACTCATAGTTTTTGGAACCAATTAATGATGAGTATGGAAGTAGCACTATAATTGTCAACTTGAACTACCTTACAGGGTGTTGCAAAGGGAAAAATGGGGTAGAGGAAGGAATATGCTGACTGAACTTGAAAAAAGGGTGGGATACTTAGGTTAAATTACAATTATCGTTGTTGGGCAGAATTTCCATAATCAAGATGAATGTTTTACGATAAAGATGTGGCTTCTGTTTCAGACATTATCAATAGCGATGATTCATGGACTGTATAACTTAAAACAATGGCAAAAGGATATTTCTAAGTTCACATGGCAAGAGAGGGGGGGAAAAAACTGAGAATAAGTATACATGGTTGCAAGATGCTAAAGGAAAAGGAGGCTTGGGTTTATCAGATTTAAAATTGCATTTTGTGGCATGTTGCTTGGCCTGGATAAAAGAAGGAAGAGTCATGAGTTGACATTTGGATGGCAATAAAACAAGCGTTTGGAAGCTCCGGAGTCCCAGCCTTCATTTTCCCCTGCCCAGAAATACCAGATTTTCCAGCTCAATCCCTCTGCAATATCAACCTGTTTATCGCACCACGCAGGAGTATGTATATTCTGTCTACTGCCTGCCCAGAATGAGTCACCTGAGGCCCAGAAAAATAAATTACACCTTAATCCAGATTCTAATCAGGACAGGGTGACTACAGATGTTCTCCCTCCCAGACTGGCAAAGGAGGGGTGAAGAAAAGATTGGGAGAAGGAAGGAAGGAGAAGAAAGAGAAGGAGAGAAAAAAAGGGGGAAAGTGAGAGCGGAGGGAAGGAAAGGAGCAGAAGAATGAGGGAAGGGGAGGAGGGAAGGGGAAGAGGAGAAGAGAAAAGGAGGAGAGGAGGAGGAGGGGGGAGGAATGAGAGGAGAGGAAGGGAAGGGAGGGGAGAGAAGAGACATAATTATTTGTGAGGTCAACGTCTATAGTTCCCATCATTCCCCAGCAACCTGATCAACGTGGCCTTCCCCACTCACCTCATTGATGAAATTAAGCAAGAGCTGGAAGTCAGAAGGACTGTCAAACAGGCCATGGACAACGATGACAGGCTTGTAAGAGGCGGTGAACGTGAGGAAGAGGAAGGTGAGGCAGGAAGCAGCCAGTAACCGGAGACAGTCTCGGTGGTGTGGCATGGTCCCACCAGCTGGATGAGAAGAGAGAAGGGTTAAATTGACCTCCAGCCCAACCCTAAGAGATTTCTCACTGTCCATTTAAGCCAGAAATTCCTTCCTCTGCTCCAACAGTGTATTATGGAGTGACTGCCCAAACTTAGAAGCGGGAAACATTAAGTCTACGGCCATGTCAAAGAGAATCACAAAATGGGGGATCTGGACGGACACACACACACACAAAACACACACACACAAAACACACACACAAACACACCTGTTATTTACTCCAAAGGCAACTGTTGACATCCTTTCCCATTCACCTTCACTTGTTCCTTAAATGCTTTCTTCCCCCTCTCTTAATTTTGTTGCTTTTTTCTGGGCAGGAGGATGCAGTTTGAATCAAAGCTTCAGGTTATAACCATTCCTCATTTTATTTCCTAAAAAGGCTGCAGAGAAAAATTTAATCTCCAATGCATCCCCCCTAGGAGCAGTAGGCAGGCCGGCAGCTTGAAACATGACAGAGGAATACGGGCACTTAAGAAGTGTGAAATATAAATAAATATGCAAGTCTAATGCTCATTTCAAGAGTTCGTGTAGTCAGAGGGCCCTGGCTTAATTCTCACTCTGGTTGAAACAAAATTGTAAATGTGGGCTACATGTACCATATTTAGACAGCTGGAGAATTACCGAATTCACCTCTCTGTTGTCTAAAATTAAAAAAACCCTTCCCACTCGCCACCAGACAATAGTAATGGAAGGGGGAAGGGAATGCATTGGAATGCAAGGGAGGTTTGGGAGGGAAATTTGGGGTGGAAGTGTGGAGACTGGAAGCCTGAGGTGGATCCAACACCCCAAGGTCATTGGTTGAGAATCTCTGAGGCAGACAAACTGTTCCCAAAACAATGCAAGTGAAAACGATTGTTGGAGAATGGGCAATGGAAGGTCCAGGGGAGGAAAGGGAAAGTTTTCCCATGCTGTTTGCGCGTAAAATAGTTAGATCTGGCTTTTCCACTTCTGCACCCATAGGGAATTCCTCAGTAAAGTTATACTCTTGGTAAAAAAAAAAGGAGTTTCTTTTGCTGTCTTCCCCAGTGGGACGGTTGACAATTTATTTGCATTGAGCTTGTCAAGGATAAGGTAATTCTCTCCAACATCTTTTTTCCCGTGGGCACACTTTTTCACATTTTACAATCTTAAATTCATGTTCTGATCATGTAATTCTCTCTGATCCAATCCTCCTGACATTCCGTAAAACATAAAAGACTTCTGTAAGACCTTAAAAGACTTCCATAAGAGCTTAAAACAGGGGTCCCCAACCACCGGTCCGCGGAACAAGTCCTACCGGGCCGCTGGTTCGCTGGGCGCCGCCATCTTTTTTTGATGAAAAAGTGCTTCTGGTGAGCTTTTCCGGGTAGAAAGCTCACCGGAAGCACTTTTTCATCAAAAAAAGATGGCGGCGCCCAGTTGATGCCGGTACCGGACCGCGGCGCCCAGCTGATGCCGGTACCGGGCCGTGGCATAAAAAAGGTTGGGGATCACTGGCTTAAAAGACCTGGTACTGTCAGCTGGCTTGGGGAAGCATCACACTGAAGGTGGTTGATAGATTAAGAACTGATCCCATCTCCTCCCATCACCCCATCCTCCTCCCTCCCTCCCTCCCTCCCTATCATTTAGCTAGGGCTGTGTGCTGTATTTTGAATTTTTGCATTATTTCACTTATATAGTTTTGCCTTTTTAATATTGTACGAGCCACAGTAGCGCAGTGGTTAGAGTGCAGTACTGCAAGCTATTTCTGCTGCCTGCCGGCTGCTTACAATTTGGTAAGTTCAAATCTCACCAGGCTCAAGGTTGAACGCCACCTTCCATCCTTCCAAGGTGGGTAAAATGAGGAGCCAGATTGTTGGGGACAATAAGCCGACTCTGTAAAAACCACTTAGAGACGGCTGGAAAGCACTGTGAAGCGGTATATAAGTGCTATTGCAATTGCTATTGTAAGCCATTTACAATTACTCCATGGTAAGATAAATAAATTTAATAAAGAAATAAATCACATAATCTTTTTGTCTTTGACCAGGAAGGGGGGGAAAAAGAGAAGAGAATGAAGGATCGGTAACCTATGAGGCACGAGTAATTGGAAAGATCTACCCATTATCAATGTAAAAATCAGAAATATAAAACATAAAAACAAATTATAATTGCCCCTGTGAATGCAACAATGCACAGTATATCTTGAAAACAAATTTTACTTTCAATATTTTCTCTGATCACTCTCACAGTAACTCAACCCTGACTACGCCATTTATTCTTTCAAGCAGAGGCACCAGGATTCATACAAGCGGAGATAATTTGCCTTAGTCAACTCGGTGTCCGTAAATGCAGGACAGATGTGAAAATGAGCCCTGATCTGCTATTATTCCTCACTGGGCCGGAATTCCACTGACCTACTTTCAACACAAGCAGGCAGTGTCCCTTACAAATCAGTGCTGAAAAGCACAGATTGCATCATCCAGAAGAAATCTGTTTTCCATCTCAAAAGCGTAATCCAAGACCTGAATGCATTCCATTCATTTGAATCCATAAACAAACACATTCAAATTTAAAGACCCTTAGTATTATTAGAAACTAAAATCCAGAGCTTGCAATATAACAAAGAACAAACATTGAAGAAATGGATGTTTAAAGAAAAGACACTGACTAACTTTATTACCAATTAGACACCTCTTTTGAACTTTTTATGGGACACAGAAAATAAATATCTTGGAGTCTTAGTGGACAACTAGCTAAACATGAGCCAGCAGTGTGCAGCAGCAGCCAAAATAGCTAATGCAATCCTAAATTGCATTAACAGAGGGATAAAATCAAGATCGAGGGAGGTACTAATACCCCTCTATAAAGCCTTAGTAAGACCACACCTAGAGTACTGCATCCACTTTTACCACACTATAAAAAAGATGTTGAGACTGAAAAAAGCACAGAGAAGAGCAAGCAGGATGATTAGGGGACTGGAAACTAAAACATATGAAGAACGGTTGCAGAAACTGGGCATGGCTAGTCTAGTGAAGAGAAGGACCAAGGGAGACATGATAGCAGTCTTCCAATATTTGCCACAGAGAGGAAGGGGTCAAGCTGTTTTCTAAAGCACCTGAAGG
This sequence comes from Notechis scutatus, assembly GCF_900518725.1. The sequence goes on along the minus strand of NW_020716976.1, from coordinate 212,831 downwards.
CCAGACAAGGAATAATGGATGGAAACTGAACAAGGAGAGATTCAGCCTGGAAATAAGGAGAAACGTTCTGACAGTGAGAACAATCAACCCATGGAACAGAAGTTGCCCTTGGAAGTTGTGGGAGCGCCATCAGTTGAGACTTTCAAGAAGAGATTGGACTGCCATTTGTCAGAAATGGTGTAGGGTCTCCCACTTGGGTGGGGGTGTGTGTGTTGGACTAGATGACCTACAAGGTCCCTTCCAACTCTGATTATCTGTTATCTGTTATTTATAAATAAATTATGACGTATAGATTTATTGATTAGCAATACCCGGAGACTGTTTAAAAATGGATATTAATCTGTAATTTTAGACAAGTGCAGTGGCTTTTAGATGGTGCGGTGGTCTCAGAAGGCTGAGAGTTCAATGCTAGGCACAGACAAATGCTTCTCTATCAGGGTGCAAAGAGAAAATATCTGTTGTGAACTTCACATAGAAGTCAGAAAGGACATTGGACTGGCAAACGCTCAGCTCCATTCAGTCAACACGATTCTACCCCAATACAAGGGATTACGGGGTCATAAAGAGAGAGAGAGAAATCTGTAATTCTAGAGTAAGAGTTGAACTTAAGTTTCATTTCTATCTCCTCTAAGAGGAGCCAGAAATCATTCCTTTTTGTGCATCTTTCTACATTTTTTTTTATTTTACTGTACCTTTCTTTCCTATTTTTCTCTCCATCCTCTTTACTATTTTCTTTCTTGATAATTCTTTTGTTATTTTTACTTTGAAAAGTTTAATAAAGCTATTAAAAAAAAACTAAACGGATGCTTGTAAAACCCAAGTTTAGGTACCCAGTCAGATCCAAACCCATGTCAATGTACCCCAAAAGAAAGCTACAGTCATTGACCTAAGGTATTTCTGATGATAGGTTGCAGAAGTCTGACGTTCTATATAAGGTTAAGTTAATTAACTAGCCAGTTAATTAAGTTAATTAACTAGCCAGGATTTCTCTAGGAGAGCCTTCTGCAACTTTGTATGTACACAATGTTGCAGGTCTATTCAGATAGGCCAGGCTCACACATGCTATGCTGCAAGGGCCAGTATACTGGGTTTACGCAACGAAGTTCATAAATCATGGTTTATGGCCAAGCACAACATTGTGGCTTTATTTAATGAAAATGTAGGCTGAAACGTGACCTGACACAATATGTGGACTCAGCCAATTAACATTCAATAAACGTTAATTAAGTAAGTGTCCATGGGCTGACTTTTGGGGAAATGCCAAGTAATAATCTCTGTCAGGTAATCCGGAATATTCAACCAAGCTTTGCCTATCTTTTCTCAATATCTAGTTCCTCCCTAGGAAAATTCCAGGTGGATTTCAAGCCTCTTAAAACTACATTTTGAACTGATCTTCACAGCAATCCTAATAACATGGGTTAGGCAGAGAGAAATAGAGAGAGTGCAAGTAGTCCTTGACTTACGACCACAACTGAGCCTCCACATTTCTGTTGCTAAGTGAGACATTTGTTAAGTGAGCTTTGCCCCCTTTTACGACCTTGCTTGCCACCATTGTTAAGTGAATCACAGAAGTTGCTAAATTAGCACCATGGGTGGTTGAACCCCGTTGGTTCTGCTTGTCAGAAGGCTGCAAAAGGGCATCCAGTGACCCCTGGGACGCTGCAGCCGTCATAAATATGAGTCAGTTGCCAAACATCTGAATTTTGCTCAGGTCACCATGGGGATGCCGCAACAGTCGTCAGTGTGAAAAAAAAGTGTCGTAAGTCACTGTTGTAACTTTGAACGGTCACTAAACAAACTGTTGTAAGTCGAGGACTACCTGTACATAGGTGCCAAAATGTACCAAGTGAGTATCTAAACTTTGACTCAGACTTTCTCATTTTGTGACTTCTAAATATATTGGACTAGCTCGATACCCGTGCTTCGCTACGAAACTATGTGGTCGGGCATAGTTTTTGGGGAGGAAAATATGAGGAAAAAATGTGCCTCTGCCTACCTATCAGTATTAATCTGGCTAGCGTCCTGTCAGTGTGTGAGAGAGTTGAGGGCTGTCTGGAAACTGAAACAGTATTTGCTGTGTGAGCAAGGAGACAGCAAGGAGCCTGGGTGTGTCTTAGCTCAACTGCTCGGTACTAAAGCTGTTGCTGCTGTGAAAATAAAACCGAAGCTCCTCTGCTTGTGTTTTGCATTTGGAAGAGATTTCTTTTCAGGTGAGGAGAGGGAGTAGAACTCCGTAGAATCAGAGCGTGTTAATAATAATATAGGAAATACGAATGCTCTGATGGTCATTTCGAAAAACCCTTTCTCAGTGAACACCTAGAAGCAACATAAGGGCCAAATTTCAAGTTTGTAGGCTTTACGGTTCTGGAGATTTTGTGATTGTGCGTGAGTGATATTTCGCTTTAAAATATATAGAGAGATTATGACCGCCAAAATCTTCAGTTGAAGAGGATGAGGGGAGATTTGGACCTGCCAAACTGTGGGACCTTCCTCCTGTATCCGAACCTTTTTTTTAAGGAGGGAGTTCAATTACCAGTTTTGTTAAGCATAGCTGTACTGGCCAGAGGGAATGAAGAGCAGCCATCAAGGCAACTATAATAAGATAAGAGGGATTTGAGCCCTAGCCAAGAAAGCAATCTGAGGAAACATCTCTGACAACAAGCCCCTCCTTAGTTCAACACAAAGATAAAGAAGAAGTGCATTTAGGCTTGCAAGATTCAGGGATCCATGTAGATCAAAGCCAATCCGAAAATGTTCCTTGAACAACGACTGTTAGCTTTCCCAAACAATCACAACACACAACAATACGGAGTTCGGTTCAAGCTGAGAGGAGGAAAAAAAGCCTCCAATCAGCTGAGAGGATAAAAAACCGAAAAGTACAACGGAGGGTAGAAGGGTCACTCCTAGCTTTCTTTATCCTCTCAACTGATTGTTGTTGTTAGGGGTGCCGTGTTTGGGGCCGCGCACCCACCGCTCCGGTAGCGACTAAGGTAGGATCCCACTACTGCACTAGTTGATCTTTTGCCGCCTACTGATTCTTTCTTTCTGGGATTTGGTGCAGATTTCCCAACTCTGCTTGATGGTGACAGAAACACACAACTATGTCACACACACACACACAATGTCACGACTATGCTTTGCCCCCAAAGTACATCCAAGAAGTTCTGATGAAGCTTCTTGGATGAGAAGCGAAAAGTCTTCGAGGAAAAACAAAGAAAACCCAGTTGCCTTTTGAAAAAAGCACCCTTGGGACAACCGTGAGCTGGATGACTGAGAAACTCTATATATATATATTTACTATGCTTTGTGCATGTTTGCTAATCTCTGTTTGGCCAGAACAGGGAATCTGTGTTACTCCTGGAAACATGACTACATTTAGGCTGAGCAAGTTATTTGTAAACAAATGAAGCAATCCGCCCAAAATATGAAGCTCACAGTTAAAAGAGAATATCTGCGGAAGATACTTATCATACAAGACAAGATAATGGCCAGGGATCAAGTCTTAGCATCACAAAAAAAGTGGGGGAAGGCAAAATTTTGGTTGCAGACGCCATTTTGACTTTTTTTTTTTTTAACCTCAACTTGGACGCTCCTGTCTTGTTTGATGAGCTTTGGTATTATTTGCGAGTTTGGGGGTTTTCTTTTTAATTCATACACAAAACAGGAGTGCTTGATCACTCTCATATTGTTCGGAATTCCATGCTTTAAGGACAATTCAAATAAAAATGAACAAGGGTTGAAAAACAGCTGTGTGGATGATCAGGGAAATTAGCCCCTCTCCAACTCCATGATATGGAAAACAGAAGTCCAGTTGCCTTTTGAAAAAGCACCCTTGAGTCAACCACGACCTGGATGACTAAGAATTTCCATGGATATCCGTATTACTGTATGTATTTATATTAAAACTGAAGAGCAGATACATCTGGAAAACTGTATCACAAACAATTGCATTCATTCGAATGGCTCAGAGGCCCTCTCTGCTATCCCTTGGTTAAAAGAAAGACAAGCTGAAATGAAGAGAAACACCACCTAAAGTACAGGACTTTGATTTTCTGATGGATTGCGTGCACACACACACACACACACACACACGCACACACACACAATCAAGTGAATTAAGACACACAACTCTGGATCAAAGCCAGGGCTTAAAACAAGCTGGCAGGCCTTGTGCTCAACACTTGTTTATATTCCGATATAAACAATTTACACCAAGCATGTTGGGAATACGGAGTAACCTTCGAAGACCAAACCTATAATTTCTTGGAAGCACTACCCACACTAACACCTGTGGTAATGACATGCTGTTACATGAAAGGTCTGCATCTATCAGATGTCTCCAGCGGTGAAGACAGTATTTTCCGGGAGTTAAAACAGGAAGACCCAAGCTAAACCCTAAAGCCTTCCCAGAAGTCTTACCTGCTCACACCTCTATTGGGCAACACTCCTGGATGATGTGCTGGGAGAGGCCTTGAGCTCTATGGCATGGTTCTGGCCAGGATGTTGGGATTAAGAAGGGCTTCTCCTAGCTCCGCCCCTTTCCTTTGAAGCAACAGAACACCTATGGGTGGAGACAAGGAATTCCTTTCATCATTGATCAACGCAAGACTTGACAAGCAACAGGCACCAATGGCTACGGAAGTTTTGTAAATCATGATTTCGGATGAGGCGGAGATGAGGTGGGCTACGTAGAAAGCCGAGCGGTCTCCCAAGCCTCCATATTTTCCTCGGTGGGTGTCTCTACCACAGAAGAACATCAAAGTTAGGGATTCTTGAGGCTGCCCTCAAAAGTACCCGGATTCAATTACGGATCATCAAAAAAGCACAACAAAGAATGTTCTTTCTGTGCCAACTCAGAAAGCTCAAACTGCCCAAGGGGCTGCTGATACAGTTCTACAGAGGAATTATTGAGTCTATCATCTGCACCTCTGTAACTGTCTGGTTTGGTTCTGCAACCCAACACAGATTTTAGAGGATAATTAGGACTGCAGAAAAAACAATTACTACCCACCTGCCTTCAATTGAGGACCTGTATACTGCACGAGTCAAAAAGAGGGCTGTGTAAATATTTACAGACCCCTCACATCCTGGACATAAACTGTTTCAATTCCTTCCCTCAAAACGACGCTATAGAGCACTGCACACCAGAACAACTAGACACAAGAACAGTTTTTTCCCGAAAGCCATCACTCTGCTAAACAAATAATTCCCTCAACACTGTTCAACTATTTACAAAGTTGGCACTACTATTACGATTAATCTTCTCATCACTCCTTATCACCCATCCCCTCCCACTTGTGATTGTAGGACTGTAACTTTGTTGCTTGTATCCTTACGATTTATATTGACTGTTTCCTAGTATGATTTGATTGTTGATTGTACCCTATCACTATCATTAAGTGTTGTACGTTATGACAAAAAAGCCGTAAAGCAGGGCAAAACTTAGCAACTGTCTTACTTAGCAACAGAAATGTTGGGCTCAGTTGTGGTTGTAAGTCAAGGAGTACCCTGTAGCTAGATCTCAAGCCCGGTTGAAAAGGGTCGTCCTGCCAGTCCACTTTTTCTAAGGGTATGCCAAACGATCGAGTTCCCATCACTGACCCAACAACCTTTACTGAAGGAGAGCTGGAGACTGGATGAAAATTATTTATCTCCTCCACGTCCAGGAAAGGCCTCCCAAAAGAGAAGGAGCCATTGCCACTGCCTTGATTTGAGGTTCTACAATTTCCAAAACCCAGAAAAAATTATCCCCGCCAACTACCCAAGGGAAAATCACAAGACACCTGGAGGCATCCCTCAGGGGGCAAAAGTCATCCTAGAGGGCACTCCACCAACTTTCTCAGAAGCCACGAGCCAAAATGAATCCCAGATATCTTGGCAAGAGAGCTGTCCTTCTCACAGATAAATCCCAGATAACTAGGCAAGATAGCATCCTTCTCACAGATATCTTGGCAAGAGAGCTGTCCTTCTCACAGATAAATCCCAGATAACTAGGCAAGATAGCATCCTTCTCACAGATAAATCCCAGATATCTTGGCAAGATATCTGATTTTATGACCTTTTTGCTGTGATCATTGAGTGAATCAGACAGAGTTGTTAAGTAAATCTGGATTTCCCCACTGCTTGTTTCCATAAATGGCAATTATATATCTGTGGCACTGATGCAACAGTTTTAAGTGCAAGAACTGGTTGCAAGTTCCTTTTTTTTCAGTGCCATTGTAACTTTGAACAGTCATGAAATGATTGTATGGTTGTAAGTTGAGGACTACCTTTATAGGACTACCAACGTCTATGTTAATCTCAAACAAACATGAAAACATACATCCATATAACTGGATCAAAATCTGCTGTAATATTAAAGAAAAAAGACCCAGGAAATTATAGCAGCAGTGCCTCAGATAGAAAGTCCCTACAGAGAGTAGTGAGGACAGCATAGAAGATTGATTATAGGAAGCTCACTTCCTGTTATTCAGGATAGTGCTTATAAGCGCTATGTGCTTAAGAGCTCAAACCACTGTTAGTGACCCCGCAGATCCACTTCATGGTCCGTTTCTGTTGGTCCCCTCTGGGAGGAGTTTTCGAAGTACCTATTTCAAGCAGGACTACCAGATTCTGTAACAGCTTTGTTCCCTATGCCATCCATCCGGTAAGCTCGCAAGATTCGTTTTTCTTGCCATGTACATGTATACATCCGAACTAGATAGTGTTGTTTCTCTGTGTCGTATAATATATGTGGGTATATGCATAATTTTGTAGTTATTTATTTATTTTTCTCATGTTTGTGTAGTGTACGTTTGGAGGTGGAGACCCTTTGAGAGCTGCATGCAATGAAATTTCATTTTAATGTATGCTGATTAGCGTACACTCAGGTGACACTAAAGTTATTCTACTCTACTCTACATCCTAAAACAATTCCTAAGATGCTGTTCAAAATCTCTCTCTCTTTTTCCTTCCTTACTGAAAATCTACTTTAAATAGTGACAAACCTATCAAAATTCACTACAGATAGTCCTTCGGCTTACGACCACCAATTGAGCCCAACATTTCTGTTGCTAAGTGAGAGATTTCTTAAGAGAGTTTTGCCTCTCTTAAGAAATGCTCACATGATCTCACGACACCGCAAAGGTCATAAATATCAGTCAGTTGCCAAGCATCTGACTTTTGATCATGTGTCAGAACAGCTCAGGTTAGAATTCTGATCACATCATTTTTTTAAAGAATGGTGTCGTAACTTTGAACAGACACTAAACGAACTGTTTAAGTCGAGGACTATCTGTCCTGTAGGTACACTGTCCAGAATCTATTGGAATTGGATGGCTAAGAAATTCAAATAAATAAAAGCAAAATAAAACAATGGGTACTTCTAGTACTGAAAATTAACTTTTTGATCATCTACAATTCTTGATGTCTTTATAAAGCCCTGTTTTATTGCAATTTTTTATTTATTTATTTATTTGATTTGTCAATCGCTTACAAGATAATAGGTATAAGCATAAACATAGTTATGAATACATGAAATTGATACATATAAGAAAAATAAAAAGAATCAATAGGACAGGGACGGCAGGCACATTGGTGCGCTTATGCACACCCCCTACAGACCTCTTAGGAAAGGGATGAGGTCAATAGTAGACAGTCTAAGGTTAAAGTTTTTGGGGCTTGGGGAAGAAACCACAGAGTCAGGTAGAGTATTCCAGACATTGACCACTCTGTTGCTGAAGTCGTATTTCCTGCAATCAAGTTAGGTGCAGTTTACCTTGAGTTTGTATCTATTGTGTTTTATCAGAGGAAACCTTTATTCTCCAAATGTTCCCAAATCTTTTGCTATGGATTCTTTGGTCTGGGGCTCGGACACATCTGCAAAACCTCTGGAGAGATCCAAGTTGTTTATTCCCGCCATATGTTACCTGTAACATTTTTGAATATGACAGCCTAAGGAAATGGGCTGGAATCATACTTCTCATTCCTGGAAACCTACTTTGTCCCAAGCATGCAAAAGGGTTTAAAAATAAATGCAAGAAAAACCACATTTTTATTCACTTGTCTGAAATGGTACAGAATAGAGTATCCTGTTTGAGCTAGAAGACTTCCAAGATCCTTTCTAGATTCTATTCTATTCTATTCTATTCTATTCTATTCTATTCTATTCTATTCTATTCTATTCTATTCTATTATTCTATTATTCTATTCTATTCTATTCTATTCTATTCTATTCTATTCTATTCTATTCTATTCTATTCTATTCTATTCTATTCCATTCCATTCCATTCCATTCTATCCTAATTCCATTCCTATTCCTATCCCTATCCCTATTCCTGTCCCTATCCTCCAGTGTGGTAACAAATGACAAAGCAAATCTGGGTGCCCCCCCCCCCAAAAAGGAATAATGTGACTTTGAAGAATGATGGTATTTTTGTTACAACAAGCTAGGCCTGCCAAGGATTTTGTGTAAAAGCTTTTATTGACCCCTATTCTTTAATACTGGCAGTTGGATCTCATAAAGTTTCCATCTGAAAGAAGAGAAATGTTATTAAAAGCGTAAAGATTTAGAGTGAAGGTCAACCGTTGAGGACCATAGGCGTGACTGTGTAATTTCCTGGAGGCGGCTCACCATTATCTTCTCCTCCATGCTGCATCGAGAGCCCAGGATGGGTTGACTCCTTCCTATGACGTCTTTTAACTGAGTCCGTACTAAGATATAAAAGCCAGCCCCCGGGAGAGACCCCAGCTTTTGACTCCGCTCCTTTCAGTCAGTAGCTGTGTCTCTGAAAGCGTTCTGCTATATAGCAATCACCAGCGATCTTCAATACCTTTTCCTTGTTTCAAGCAGTTCCCAGGGATCGGGACAGCTGCTCTTCCAGGAGAGCAGGGTTCTCTCTCCTGCAGCGTTGGGAGCAGCGTTGCCAGAGCACTGTTCAGGCAAATTGGGCAGCGTCTGTAGACCTCCCCCCACGCCTGAGGTTTGAGCGGTCGTAAAAAGCGATCGGCAAACCGATAACAGCGTCAGCCAGCTGATCGTGTGGCCAGAGGCTGCCCTTTCCTTTGCTGACTTCGCTCGGGGCTCTTTATAGCCTAAGGAGCGATTCTTCGATCTCGGAGCCTGTTTTCCCTAGTCAGTGGCCATCTTGGATTGAAGCCTTCCACCACGAGGTGAGCGGCCATTTTGTAAGCCCGGGGGCCAATTTATACCCTAAGGGGCTTAATACAAAAAATTTCCAAACAGTTTCTTTCCATTGCAAGAGCCTTTATTCTACAAATGGAGCAAGATAAGGCTCAGGCAGAGCTTCCCCCCCACCAGTGGAACAGTCTCTTAAGCCCAATAAGAGAAAAAGTCGTAGGCAACGCACCCAATCAGTCCAGAGGGAGGTGGCTGCCAAAATCAGAGCTAAAGCTCTAGCCCCTAAGAAGGCAATTCAGGCTGAGTTGAGGGCAGAAAAACGCAGGCATGCAGCTCTAGAGAGGCAGTTCTATTCTATTCTATTCTATTCTATTCTATTCTATTCTATTCTATT
>NW_020716976.1:185484-203309 GCF_900518725.1 Notechis scutatus | reverse complement strand
TTCTATTCTATTCTATTCTATTCTATTCTATTCTATTCTATTCTATTCTATTCTATTCTATTCTATTCTATTCTATTCTATGATGTATGGACTTCAACTCCACATATCTTAAAGTTGCCAAGGTTGAGAAACACTGGGTTAGAATCTCCCCATTCTACCATCTTGGCTGAGTTTGTAGATCTCAGTCCCATCTAATTTCTGGCATTTAAACTATTCCCTCAAGTCCTTTGTTCTTGCCTTTGTCAGAATCCAATATTGAATTTTAGGCTAGCCTCATCCTGGCCTGGAAGTCCCAGTTAAAATGGAGCCTCAAACATTTTATTCCTGAGAAAAGGAGGAATCCGTCTACTCTACCCCACCTAAATTCCAGGTGAAGCTACATTTCCCCAGTGAAAAAAAAAGGTGAGGTCGGCATAACTTCCTGCCTGGGTAAAACTCCCCTGGGAAATTCCTAGATATTTCAGGTCCCAGGTGTGGGGACTACGGAGCTGGAGATCCATGGGAGGAGACTGACAGGTTAGTATGGTATGTCAATAACAAACCCTCCTCTTCCTCCTCCTCCTCCTCAATACAGGTAGTCCTCGACGTACGACCCAAAATTTCCATTGCTAAGTAAGACAGGTGTTAAGTGAGTTTTGCTCCATTTTATGACCTATCCTGCCATAGTTGTTAAGGGGATCCCTGCCATTGTTAAGTCAGTAACATGGTGGTTAATTGAATCTGGCTAGCAACTCATAAAATATTTCAATGGTCTTTTTAGAGTTGCCAACAGAAAGGGAGTGGGGGAAAGGGGTTTGAAAGAGCAATGAGGCAGCTTGGAAATCAAAAGTGCATTTCATAAATAATTTTCAAAGATGGTGACTGAAGTTTCTCCCATGCAAAATTCTAACCGGAGAGCATGATGGGTGACTCTTGGCTATGGATGTTTCCCATTGGAGAATATGAATTATGATACACCCAGGGGGTGGGGTGGGGGAAACCAGGGTCAAGGGTGACAATGAATGATGTCTCTCAGAGTCGGCTACACCCAGGCAGTGCCGGGCATGTTAACTCCCAATAAATCCTTTTTGAAGTTCTGGAAGTTTGGCTCGAGACTCATGATTTAATGGGGGTAACTGCTGGAATCCTGACACTGGCTTTCCCATTGACTTTGCTCATCGGAAAGTCACAAAATAGGATCACATGATCCCAGGGACACTACAACCGTACTAAATACATACCCAGCTGTCCAGTGCCTGACTTTTGATCATGGGACCACGGGGGTTGCTGAAAATGGGCGTCAGTGTGAAAAACGGTCATAAGTCATTTTTTTCAGTGCCGTTGCAACTTCAAATGGTCCTAAACGAATGGCTGCAATTTGAAGATTACCCTACACAGATGTGTTGCAATGACCTTCATAGAACAACTGTAGTTAGAAATGACAAATGTTTCAATGGAAGACCTCTGAGAACTGTATCAGAGATGGTGCAGTGTAGCTGTTAAGGCAGCACCAAACTGGCATAATTTTTTTTTTAAACTCTTCCTCTGGACAGGAAAGTTGGTTGGGTGACTGTTGCTTTTTCTCTGCCCAAGATCGTTGTGATGGAAAAATACAATGGAGACTGGAAGGAATGGTATAGGACAGTGGTGGCTAACCTTTTTGGGCTCCTGTGCCAGAAACTGTGTGCGCGCTTGCACACTCGCATACCAGCACCCAGAAGGAAATGCGTGCCCCTCACGGCCCCTACACATGAGCGTGCACTCCCCACCCACACCTGCCGCCCCCTTACCTGCACTGCGCCTCACAGCTGATTTTCAGCGGGTTTGAGGCCTTTTTCGGCCTCCCGGAGGCTTGAGGAAGGCTTCTGCAGGCTTTGCAGGCCGAAAACTAGCCTCGTTTCGTCACTTCCAGTATTTTCAGAAAACCAGGAAGTGAAGAAACGGGGCTAGTTTTTGGCCTGGAAAGCCTGCAGAAGCCTTCCTCAAGCCTCTGGGAGGCCGAAAAAGGCCTCAAACCTGCCGAAAATCAGCTGTGAGGCGTGCGCATGCGCAGTGAGGTAAGTTTGCCTGCAGCTCGCATGCCGGCACAAATGGCTGTGCGTGCCACCTGTAGCCCACGTGCCATAGGTTCGACATCAGGGTCCCTTCAAACAACTTGTTATTCTCAATTCCATATTGTATACAGTGCCTTAAGTTGATCAAAACAAGGACGAGATATAGATCAAGCAAACAAAGCAAGGCGGTGGCTGTTTCTCTTACACCCAGAGTGGAATCTTCGCTAAACCGCTGCTTAATAGTTTTTCGGGTCCAATCCAACGTAGCACTTCTCATATTTTTAGTTGTTGGAGGTGTTACTGTACACGGTTTGTATGGAGTGGGTGGATCCCATCTTATTTAACTATTTTTTTAAATCATGTTTTATGTTGTTTTGGGAGCCACCAGAGTGGCTTCAGCGTCAGGGCAGTTCCTAATAAAATAGTTTTCTTTTTTAAAAAAAAAAAAATCCAGTGAATCATAAATTGCTAGATGTCATTCCATTGAATTGATATATATATATTTCCCTACAGCACTGAGACACAATACCCCCAGAAGCATTTCAAAGGATTCAACTGACTCATAAGTTTCTGCTTTTATCTACGGCAGACAAACCCTTTAATTGCTAAATGCCAGCATGGCTTTGCCAAAAAGAAGTCATGTGAGAGAAATTTTCTCTGACACGGTAATAGCTTTAGTAGACAGGGGAAGGCACCAGGCTAGAAACCAGGGGATTGCGGCTTCTAGTTTCACCTTAGCCATGAATTCCAGCTGGGTGACTTTGGGCCAGTTACTCTCTCTCTCAAGCCCAGTCCACCTCACAGGGCTGCTGTTGTGGGGAAATATAGGAGAAGGAAGGAGTACAGGTAGTCCTTGACTTACAACCAATCGTTTAGTGACTGTTTGAAGTTATAATGGCACTGAAAGGGGGGGATTATAACTAGTTTTTACACCTACAACTGTTCCAGCAGCCTCATGGTCACAAGACAAAATTCCATGTGTTTGGCAACTGGCATGTACTTATGACAGTTGCAGTGTCCCAGGGTCATGTGAGCACCATTTGTAGCTTGTCTAACTGGCTTCCGACAAGCAAAATTAATGGGGGTAGCAAGGTTCGGTTAATGACCGTATGATTTGCTAAAGAACAGCAGTGATTCGCTTAACAACTGGGGCAAAAAGTTCGTCAACTGGGGGCAAAACTCACCTGGTCGTAAGTCAACAAATACGTGTATTAGATCTGGTTGAGTTATTTATAAACAAATAATAAAGACGGAATAAAAAGGAATACTTCCCCTTTGATTGCAGCCAAGCTTTTGACAAGAAGTTCTCACTGACAAGATGTTAAAGTGCAACTTGGATGACACTACAATCAGGTAGAGCCACAATTGCAAAGTCTAGCCAACCTTGGAGAGAGTCCAACCAACCCCCAGGGTGACAGAACAAGTTTGCAGTTCTGACCTGGATAATTTGGAAGACCGGGCGAAGAGGAACAACAACAGGGAGAAATGTAAGGAGGAAAAACATTGACACCATTGCAGGAGATGCAATATTAGTGCTCAGGCCCATTAAATGGCGCCACAGAGGAGACAGGCAGGAACTATTTTATGTTGCCACAAAAATTAGGAGCAGAAATAATAAGTTGCAACTACCTTGCAAAACCGTATAAGGAAAATCATCCTGACGGTAAAATCTTTCGAACAGTAAAGAAGTCAATTTCCAGAGGCAGTGGAGGTTTTTATGAGAAAATTGGCTACCTCCTTCTCAAGGATGGTTTTATACTTCTGCATATAGTCCTCAACGTACAACTGGATGCTTAAGCAACCATTCGAAGTGATGATGGATCTCCCCGAGGCCTGGTTCCAAAGTTGCAAATGGCCACTCCTGAGTCTCATAACCGCAATTTGAGTGCTCAGCAATTGGCCAGCATTATTGCAGTTTAATCAGAATCAGAATAGAGATGGAAGGGACCTTGGAGGTCTTCTAGTCCACTCCCCTGATCAAGCAAGAGACCCTATAGTACCATTTCAAACAAGTGACTGTCGAGTCACTTCTTAAAATCCTCCAGTGATGAAGCTCCCACAATTTCTGAAGGCAAAGCTGTTCCACTGGTTAACTGTCCTCACTGTGAGGAAGTTCCTCCTGAATTCCAGGTTGCTTCTCTCCTTGATTGGTTTCCATCCATGGTTTCTTGTCTGGCCTTCTGTTGCTTTGGAAAAAAATTTGACTCCTCCTCTTTGTGGCAGCATCTCAAATACTGGAATTCTGCTATCTTGTCGTCCCCCCCCCCCCCCCGGTCATTCCTTTCTCTAGATTGTTCATACCCAAATCCTGCAACCGTTCTTCATATGATTTAGTCTCCGGGCCTTTCATCACCCTAGTTCCATGATGGCGAACCTATGGCACGCGTACCACAGGTGGCACGCACAGCCATTTGTGTTGGCATGCGAGCTGCAGGCAAACTTACCTCACTGCGCATGTGCACGCCTCACAGCTGATTTTCGGTGGGTTTGAGGCCTTTTTTGGCCTCCCAAAGTCTTGAGGAAGGCTTCTGCAGGCTTTCCAGGCCAAAAACTAGCCCTGTTTCATCACTTCCTGGTTTTCCGAAAATACCAGAAGTGATGAGATGGGGCTAATTTTCGGCCTGCAAAGCCTGCAGAAGCCTGCAGAATCCTTCCTCAAGCCTCTGGGTGGCCGAAAAAGGCCGCAAACCCACCGAAAATCAGCTGTGAGGTGCACTGCAGGTAAGGGAGAGGCGGGGGTGGATGGGGATTGTGTGCGCATGTGTAGGGGCCATGGGGGGTGCTGGCACATGAGCGCGAGTGTGCCAGCACACGCACAATTTCTGGCACAAAAAGATTAGCCACCACTGCCCTAGTTGCTCTTCTTTGCGCTTTTTCCAAAGTCTCAACATCTGTTTTTTGTAATTTGGTGACCAAAACTGGATGCAGTGGTCCAGGTGTGGCCCTACACCTGCAGCATCACACAGTCCCAAGACAGCGATTTACATTTTTTGCCAAAAATCAGCATTTACTTCTGATTTCTGCCAAAAAAATCCCCCGCCCCAGCAAACAGTGGGTTTCCTTAATGACCTCAGAATTCACTTTATGACCATAGCGTTTGCTTAATGGCCACCACTAAAAAGAGGTGGTAAAAATGGGTTTGTGATGTCCTGCTTTACAATTATCACAACTTACAAACCCTAATGGATAGACTCCATTACAGTTGTAAATGGAGGACTACTTAGGCTATAGAAGGTTGGGCTAGAGCAGGGGTCTTCCACTCCTGTACTCACAACAGAATACCTTATGCCACCAGACCTGAAATTTTAGGCTTAGACAATTTAGAACTATGCCACCTTCAGTCTGATCTAAGTATAGTATATAAAATTATCCATTGCAATGTCCTACCTGTCAATGACTACTTCAGCTTCAACCACAACAATATACAATAGATACAAACTCAAGGTAAACTGCTCCAAACTATGACTTCAGCAACAGAGTGGTCAATGCCTGGATTACTCTACCTGACTCTGTAGTTTCTTCCCCAAACCCCAAAAACTTTAACCCCTTTCCTAAGAGTTCTATAAGGGGTATGCATAAGCGCACCAACGTGCCTACCTAACGTTCCCTTTTTATTCATATCCATTTCATGCATTCATAATCATGTTTATACTTATACCTGTTATCTAATACTTACTTGACAAAATAAATAAATAAAATAAAATAAATAAAATTCTGGTCCATGGATCAGCACCGCGCCACAGCATGCCAGAAACTGGGCCATGCAAACATGTGAAGCCCCATTTGTGGGATCCAGGCAGCACACAAAACCATGGCTCCCCCCTCCGGTCCATGGGAAAACCTCTGTCCACATAACCGGTCCCTGGTGCGTAAAAGATTGGGGGCCACTGGGCTAGAGCAGTAGTCCCCAACCACTGGGCCCCGGACCGGTACCGGTCCGTGGATCATTTTGTACCGGGCCGCCTATTTTGCTTGGGCGCCACCATCTTGTTTCAATGGCGCTTGAGAAAGTGCTTCCGGGTGAGCTTGTCGGTCGTCGGTTGGAAAGCGGCGTTTGGGTGCTGAAGGAATCCTCGCGCCTTAGTTTCGTCGAAGGGGGGCGGCGGCTTCTAACGAAGAGCTGTCCCAATGGCGGTGGAGTCTCACATTACTCAGGAGGAGATTAAGAAAGAGCCCGAAAAGCCCATCGACCGCGAGAAGGTACAAAGGAGGAGTTGAAGGTGGCGGGGAGAAGTGGGGGACGGCTGGCTGGCCGGTCACTCGGCTCACCTTGCCTTGGTCGTGCGTGCTGATGCCGGTACCGGTCCGTGGATCATTTTGTACCCGGCCATGGTACAAAAAAAGGTTGGGGGACACTGGGCTAGAGGATTCCTTTCATTGCCACCGGGAATCCTATGATGAATTGCTGCCATGCAAATTGATTTATGCTATTGCTAGCTCATGAGTTCTAGTCTCCCGATTCTGAATCTTGACTGACAGCAGTTCTCGAAGAAACTCTTTCCTGGAGAAAGCAGATTGCTCCAAAGAACTTTCATACCGAGCATATATTCTACTATCACACATGCAGGACTAAGGTGATAAAACCCCAGTATGAAGGAAGGAATTGTATTACTTTAGACCAGGGAATCTTTTTCTTGCAAAACTGAGAGAGGAGATGTTAAAGGCAGCTTATTTCCAGCTTATAGTGCTCCGATGTATTCTATTCTGGTTACCATACTATAAAAAAAATGTGGAGACTCTAGAAAGAGTGCAGAGAAGAGCAACCAAGATGATTAGGGGACTGGAGGCTAAAACATACGACGAACGATTGCAGGAATTGGGCATGGCTAGTGTCAGCTTTCCAGCAAACCTGCATTCCAATCAGTAACGCCGAGACAAACATATCTCAAAAGTACCTTTATTAGAATAGCACCTGGCACATCTGTGGAATCCCGAATCTAAAAGTTTTCGGGCTTCCCACAATTCCCCCAACAACAAATCCATCCACCCTTAGTTGTCATCACATCACAGGGCCCAATCACGATCCATCCAAAAGTAAGACCCTTATTTCATCCTGTGCCATACTAAATGACCTTGAACTAAAAAAAGAATTCTATTTTGTCTGCTTAGAGCTACTTAATTGAAATCACCCCCCTCCCACTTTCTCAGGCTACGTGGCAGCGTGGAATAGGGCTTCCAAAGCTGACAGCTAGTCTAGTGAAGAGAAGGACCAGGGGAGACATGGCAGCAGTGTTCCAGTATTTGAGGGGCTGCCACAGAGAGGAGGAAGGGATTGAGCTATTTGCTAAAGTGCCTGTAGGCCAGACAAGGAATAATGGATAGAAACTGAACAAGGAGAGATTCAACCTGGAAATAAGGAGAAACTTTCTGACAGTGAGAACAATCAACCAATGGAACAGCTTGCCCTCGGAAGTTGTGGAAGCGCCATCACTTGAGACTTTCAAGAAGAGATTGGACTGCCATCTGTCAGAAATGGTGTAGGGTCTCCTGCTTGAGCAAGGGGTTGGACTAGATGACCTACAAGGTCCCTTCCAACACTGTTATTTTATTCTATTCTAAATAGTGACTGACACGTCTTGAAGGACAGGAGAATTAGGTCATGATTTTATGACTCAAGGTTCAAAGAAGGTAACATATACAAAACATTTTGAGGTTCAAATTCTGTGGTTTCCAAACTTCCTTTGCTTCCAAGTCCAAGATGTTGGAAACACGTCTGGCATGTCAGAATAGCTCAGGTTGGAACAAGATAGTTTGAATTGAGATTTTTCCATCCTGCAGCTCTTTAGATATCTCTCTGTTCGGTAACTGACTCAACAGGTGGCAGCATTTCTGTATTGTTGCCAAAAAAAAAAAAAAATGGTTGCACAAATATGTCCATGCAGCTACCAGGAACTGAACTCAACTTGAAGGAGACCTTATTTGTACTGCTTATACTGTTAAAAATAAAAAAGTCAACTTCTTAACTTGCAAACCTGATAAAGCAACCCCAAATCTTCAATGTGTTCATAAACGACTTAGATGAGGGAACAGAAAGGGAACTTACCAAATTTGCAGATGATACTAAGCTGGCAGGAATAGCTAACACCCAAGAAGATAGGCTCGAGATCCAGATGGATCTTGACAGACTAGAACGCTGGGCCGTATCTAATAAAATGAAATTCAATATAGAGAAAAGTAAAGTCCTACACTTAGGCAAGAAAAACCAAAAGTACACATTATAGACTGGGTGAAACCAGGCTCAATAGCAGTAACAGTGAAAGGGATCTTGGAGTCTTTGTGGACAACCAGCTAAATATGAGCCAGCAGTGTGCAGCAGCAGCCAAAAAAGTTAATACAATCCTAAGTTGCATTAACAGAGGGATACAATCAAGACCAACTGAGGTACTACTACCACTCTTTAAAGCCTTAGTAAGACCACACCTAGAATACTGCATCCAGTTTTGGTCACATTATAAAAAAGATGTTGAGACTCTAGAAATAGTACAGAGAAGAGCAACCAGGATGATTAGGGGACTGGAGGGTAAAACATACGATGAACGGTTGCAGGAACTGGGCTTGGCTAGTCTAGTGAAGAGAAGGACCAGGGGAGACATGATAACAGTCTTCCAATATCTAAGGGGCTGCCACAGAGAGGAAGGGGTCAAGCTATACTCCAAAGCACCTGAAGGCCGGACAAGGAATAATGGATACAAACTGAACATGGAGAGATTCAACCGGGAAATAAGAAGAAATTTTCTCACAGTGAGAACAATCAACCAATGGAAGAGCATTGCCTTCAGAAGTTGTGGGAGCTTCATCACTGGAAGTTTTCAATAACAGACTGGACAGCCATATGTCACAAATGGTGTAGGGTCTCCTGCTTGGGTGAGGTGGGGGTTGGACTAGATGACCTACAAGGTCCCTTCCAACTCTATTCATCTGTTAAATAAGCAGCCTCTGCTGCTTCTTTCCACACCAACAACTCCTTGCAAAGTTGTTATCTGTTTGTGGGGGGGGTGGGGTGTCCTCTATTTAAAAACATCCCCATAAACAAGCAGCAGTCTCAAAGGAGAAGCTTCTGACCAGTGGTGGGATTCAATTTTTTTTTACTACCGATTCTGTGGGTGTGGCTTGTTGAGCATGGCAGGGGAAGGATACTGCAAAATTCCCATTCCCTCCCTACCCCACTAGCCTGCTTTCCAGCTCCATGCTCCTTTGCAGGGCAACAAAAGAAGACCCAGCCAGTCAGCTGGGACTCGGGAGGCAGAGAAGAGATGGAGGCAGGGCCAGTCAGAGGTGGTATTTGCCGGTTCTCCGAACTACTCAAATTTTCCGCTACCGGTTCTCCAGAACTGGTCAGAACCTACTGAATACCACCTCTGGTTTTGACTGACCTCTGTCAGAAACAGGACTCCATAAATTCAGTCTAGCATGGCACAGTCCAATTCTGCTTCTTTTCCCTTCATGAAATAACTACAAAGAAAGTTGCAAAAACTCATGCAAGAACCGGATGGTGCAAGAGAACACCATTGATCTGCTTCACACACACACGTGGTACAAATGCCACATTTTCTCCGCTTTGCAAAAGAGTATATCTTCAATGGGTATTTCTTAACTCAGCCTCACAAGTAGGACATGCCTAGCTGCATGGGGAAATCGGGGCTATTTCAGCATGATAGAATAGAATAGAATACTTTATTGGCCAAGTGTGATTGGGCACACAAGGAATTTGTCTTGGTGCAAATGCTCTCAGTGTATATAAAAGAAAAGATACATTCATCACGAGTCAAGAATCATAAGGTACAACACTTAATAATAGTCATAGGGTACAATAAGCAATCAAATCATACTAGGAAACAGTCAATATAAATCGTAAGGATATAAGCGACAAAGTTACAGTCATACAGTCACAAGTGGGAGGGGATGGGCGATAAGGAGTGATGAGATGGGGCGTTGGTACTTACCTGACACGCCCTTTCTGTGAGCTGTTCAGAGCATCCATTGTTTGGGACATACCAAAGCTTGGCGTGTCCTACGGGAGGGCTTCCGCCTGGTTCGGATTCCCCTTTTCTTGGTCCTTATGGACCCTTTGTAACACTTTCCTGTCAAAGGCAGCCTCCGTAGAGGCGAAGACATCATTCTAATAGTTTCTAAATAAAAGGCGATGGTGAGGCCCATGTTGTCGCCTTGTAAATTTTCGCTATTGGCGCTTGTGGCCCATGTTGTCAACACCGCAGCGCTCCAGGTCGAATGAGCAGTGATGCCCCTGGGTACAGGAAGAGATTGTGTCTCATAGGACTTGGGAATTGTGCTCTCAGCCACTTACTGGTCATTGAGGAAGGGGTCTTGCACCCAATGGTGGGTGGTTGAAAAGAAACGAAGAGAACCTTTGTTTCCTAACACACATCGTGCAGTTGAAATATATGCAGAAAGCTCGCCTTACATCTATATTGTGGCACTGTCGTGCCAGATTTTATGTCGGTTTCAGACAAATGTGCGGGAGTATCAGTTCCTATGGTCTGTGGAAACCCAAAATTATCTATGGATGAAAGATGGATCTGGACTAAGGACCACTTTGTCTGTTTGAAAAATACAGAGCTCCTATCTAACTGACAAGACAAATAGATCCAGGATGTAACTGGCCGATGTAATGGCAACCAAGAGAACCACCTTGTACGTTAGGAATAGAGACGCATGGTCTACAAGGGCTCAAAGGGAGTTTTCTTGAGTGCGGTAAGGACCTTGTTGAGGTCCCACGTGTGATATCAATGCACTACAGGAGGCTGTAAGATTGTAGCCCCGTGCAAGAAAATGGCATATGCGTGGGTGATGAGAGATGGACTGCAAGTCTCTCCTAGTGATGACCGATGCTAAGGCCTCCCCTTTGCCTGTTTATATGAACAAGATAATAATGAAATGTCATATAAATAACACTGCCGTCTAACAGGTCTTCCCCTGAGATGAACAGCCAGAGCCATCAGAACCTTCGTAAGAACCTTGGGCAGGTGACAACCCAAAGGACAGTGCAATGTATTCAAAACATTGAGTGTTATAACAAAAACTAAGAGTTTTGCTATGTAAGGATCTAATTGGAATGTGGGGATGGGCCTCCATTAAGTCAATGAAGGGTAGAAAATCGCCCCTTCTGAAGCTCAGAAGTATGGAGTTCAGTATACTCATCCTGAGCCTCCTATGAACTATGGATCAATGAAGTCATTTTAAAACTAAAATTGCCCCTGCTGATCTGGTGCCACAGGTCGGTTGCCTGGATCTCCAATAAATGAACAATAGCTGTCTCCATCATGCTCCCTTTAACGGGATCTCCAGAGAGAAGGCAAGTAATGCAAAGGTTCCGGGGAGAGGATGGAAATTCTACAGCCAGGCCTAATCTTCTGATACCTCCAACCCAGGAAACAGAGGTAGAGACATCCCGTCTGTCCGTGAAAGGCTTGAGCCTTCCACCAATAGGGGCAGTCGTGAGGCCTACGTTGTGCCTCGGAGACCTCTGTTTCATGTTCCTCAAGAGATTCTTTTGCTCTGCCCTCCCCTTCAGTATCTATCTCCAGATCGGAAACTATCCGACTGTTGGTGATTCATGCGTCCAGACGGTCCCTGGAGTCTGGAGGGAAAAAGTCCCTGGTAGAGGGAACGAAGGAACCCTCCCAAAAGCTGGGAAGGACTATTTTGGGGTCTATGAAAAGAGAGGAACTTATTTTCTGCTTCTAGTCTCTATCAGAGATAGGTCGGGGCACCACCAACCGTATTATCTCCCTATATTGGGGAGGAAGCAAGCTTCCATTAGTTGTGTGATATCGGCTTGCCAATGTCTGAGCCATAGCAGTAGGCGAGGAGTAACCTGAGATGCCATGGCTTGAGCAGATAATTTAATAGAGTTTTGCAGCGTCCTTGTGCGCCCTGATATTGGAATTTGAGATAATCTCCCTCAGATGGCGGAGCAACCTGAGAGACGATCTAGTAAAAAAAAGGGGGGAATGAGGCCGACTCCGCTCTTATGGCCCTCACATCAGATTGACATGCTCTACATGGGGACAACTCGACCCTGTATATCCTTTAACTTGAAAGCCTCTTCTGCTTCCGTTGGAATTGCAGAGGAGGATGATAATTGCCATTATTGTTTTATCTACTATCGTGATGATGAGAAATTTAGCAGAATGAGAAAACCAAATTAAAAATTTGCTATCATAACTGTAAGAGGGGTATACGCCACTGAAGAGACCCCTTGTTGCTGGACGAGGTCCAAGAACCTCTGTGGGACAGTTATGACTTCCTCTTACATTATTGGTTGGGAGAAGATTAAATCATCTGACCCCCCCTTATATAACGATTGTTGGGCTGAGGGGAAATGGAATATCAAGGCAGGAAGTAGTTGTTGTTGTTTTTTGAAACAACAGAGACTTGAAAAAAGTCTGAGGACGAAACAGACCTGAAGGTCGGTGGTCTGGCTTAATGCCTTCAATGTTTGACATGCCCCTCCCCTTTTTAGGGGATCCGCCTCTGACAGATTTTGGTCACTGTTGTGAGTAGACCCTTCCTCAACCTGTTCCATCTGGTCTCTAGTACTCCCTCATCCTGTGCATCGTGTGAATGTGTAACTGGATTATATAATACTCCCCTGAAGGAGGTACCTGCTGGTAATGAAGGTCCGTTCTGCATAGTAACTAAATCGAGTGAGAATCGAGGTCAGATTGTGGAGGCTGCCTAGCCATCAACTTCTACTGTGCCCCGGCTGCGATGCCTCTTCAGGTTGCCATGTCCCTCCAGGCCTTCAATTTGTCAGGGATATCCTCTGGGAGGAGGAATTCTGGTGTGGTCCCACAACTGTCTGTCAGGCAAGTAGCACTGCTGAAGACCTGTGTTGAACCGGTCTCTCTGAGGCTCTCCTGGATGGCGTTGAGAGATCCAGGGATGGAGGCAAGGTGAAATATGGAACACTTCACAAATTTGCGTGTCATCCTTGCGCAGGGGCCATGCTGGAGCACTCTGGAACTGGGACCAGCCTGGCTGGGGAAGAGGACTGAGACTTCTGTTCAACCTCCCTCATGCATTTTTTTTTTAAATTTAAGATATGCTCATCCAACGCATTTTGGTGTCTCTTTGGCATCCTTTGTTGCCTTAGAGGTCTCTCTAGGACGTTTTTACCTACTTTGAGTTGGTTTATTGTCCTCTGGGGGTATTTTTGGTTGCCCTTGAAGATTCTGACCTAAAGCCCACAAGGTGAGATATCTATATCTGTTCTGTCTCACTTGTAGCCACAAGTGAGAGTCCAAATGTCCTGAAGAAATAAACACGAACAAATAATACCAGAAACCACAGAGTTAACTTGTCTCTGAAATCGTCGTTGGCAGCTTTCCCAGAAACTGTCTTCAAGCAGAGATAATGAGCCCCAAGAAGATAAATCAGGAACAGGAACAGAGGCTTCTTCAAAGCTGCACAGTAATTAACTAAGTTTGATCCAGACAAGGGCCGTTAACTAACACGCCTCCTTATATTCCCTGGAGGGGTGTGTCAGTCTCTCTAATTAGTCTCTGACTTGACGTTTCTTTTCAAATTGTGCTTGATGTCTCAACCTAAGTCTAGTCCTTGCATCAACCCAACATTCGTCATCACTCAAGGACTCTGGTATATTCTGTGGATCATCTGCTGACACCTGAGGCATGATTGAAGTGGAAGGTTCTGGAGAGGAGGGAGTTTCCGACACTCCCTCATCTTCCTGGCTCACGTCTGCATCTCTCATTAGAGCAGGCTCCAATTCCAATGCCAAACCTTCCTCATCACTCGACCCTGTGTCTTCTGATACATCAGACTCAAAGCTCACAGCAGGCTCAAACCTTACTGTCACAACATATATCTATGTATCTATATGTGTATGAGATATTAATGGACCGTTGACTGGTTCAGAGGACTGATATAAACAGAGGCAGGGAATCCTGATATTTTCTCTCTCCCCCCCCCCCCCCCCGTTTTTTTGTAAATTCAATTTGTTATTATGTTATTATTCATAATAATATTGCTATCATTAATATTGTTATTATTGATAATATTTTTGTTATATCTGTGCACAGCTACTAACATAAATTGTTGTGCTGTTACCAAACTCATAATTAGATGACTGAATATGGAATCAAATTGTGAGGCCAAATAGAGAACACCTTTCAGGACCTGTATTGCAATTGGGCGATCCTGCAGTCACTGGCGCTCAACAGCTTCCTGCCCAGATGGACACAGGCCTTGATGCTCGCTGTTACTGTGCTGCTAGAATTCTGTGAGGGCTGCCAACTGAAAAAGGAAGCCCAATAGTCAACCTCAGAAAGAGGTCCGTAATCGGCATAAATGTCCCCTGGACCCTCATGGAGATCCTTGTGAGGGGAAGTGGCCTCTCAACAGATAATGCCATGGAATTCTTATAAACAAAATGATGCCGGCGTTGTTTTAGTCGTCAAGATGTAGCATCAACCATCACCTCTTAACGTGAGCCGATGCAAATATTTGAGAATTTGAGCAGGAGAACTCAGAGTCCTCTGGCTCCACCCGATCAATAGCCCTTGCTTCTTCTATATACCTTGCGGGAGTATATCTGAAACTACAGAATCTCCTGTGGAGAGATACCTGAGGGTAAGGATGCTCTGTCCTGCTTAGTGACTGGAGTTATAGGGAATTCCAGTCAGAAGGAGCGCTCTGTTGTTCAGAGCAGTATGCTGCACCTCCGCAGAGATACATTGGCATATTGCTAATTCCATCCACAGTCACATCTTTGTGGGGATCTTTTCCGGTAAGTCATCATCTTGACAGAATCTGACCACTGTTGGAGCAATGTGGCCACAGAGTCACTTCGAGTCACTTGTACTGATCTAGATGGGCTACCTGATCTTGTGCAGCTGCGCTGCATCTGGATTACACAGACAGATTCAGGGGTGGTTGCAGAGGGGGATTGGAGCCGAAGTAGGCCTGGAGGAGATGAGTTTTGAGAATTTTCTTCATCCTCTCACATGAACTTCTTCATGTGTTTTTCTAGGACCTTATGGCGCTTGTTAGCGTCTTTTTCTGCTGCTTAGGACATACACTTAGAATGCTTCAATTTGTTTTGAGAATTTGACATGGCTCTTGAGCTACTGCCGCTTGCCATTGTGACCGCTTATTAAATTTTACTGTTAATGAGGCTGAAATGTTGGGCGGTTGGCACGCCCAGGGGCCTGAACCAGCAATGGCCAGGGAACCCTAAAACAAAAACTAAAACTAAAAACTAAAAAAAAAAACTAAAACTAAAAAGGGGGCGTGCATAAGCGCACCAACGTGCCTACCGTCCCTGTCCTATTGTTTCTCTTATTCTTCTTTTATTTTTCTTATATGTACCCATTTCATGTATTCACAACTATGTATACACTTATACTTATTATCTTGTAAACAATTGGCAAATCAAATAAATAAATAAATAAACAATGCTCCCCAGTTTTGTATAATCTTATGTAAGAATACTGAATTCTTATTCTTGTTCCTATTATTATTATCGTTATTATTATTTTGTTATTAATATTATTATTTCCGAATTAGCCAAATTAGGAACACCTCACAGGCCTAGAAAGGAGGAATTGTTGAAATAAGATGTAGGCCGGCGACAGCTTCCTGCACAGGCGGACACGGGCCTTGGTGCTCGCTGTGGTGCTGCTGTTTAATTCTGTGAGGGCATAAGCCAACAGTTTCCTCCTTAATGAATAAGGGTCCAAAATAGAATAATTATATCTGAATATCTATCTATCTATCTATCTATCTATCTATCTATCTATCTATCCACACACATATGTATTAGGGTGATTTCTCTCGGGTTCCAGGAAGGAAACCCCTGCTTGGGGAAAGAAAAGCCTCTTACAGTTCCAGAAATAAAATGCAGATCACTACCGCATGGTTAGTGAGTCTGCAATGGCACCAGCCGTTATCTCTTTAGGCGCGTAATGAGGTAAATTGGCTCAGCAGCACTTCCACGCCTTGTGGGGAGTCGATACTGCAGAGTTTCCCCTTGAATAAAAAAGGCGCGGTAGGGCAGATGGGCGCTGATGCCCCCACCCCAGACGGTGTTCCCAGGGGAGAGAAAAAAGCCTCGGACCCTTTTAAAATGGAGCCTCTCCCGTCAGGCGCAGGCGGCGGCGATCGTAGCGGCAGCAGCAATCGTAGCGGCGGTGGCGATCGTAGCGGCTCGGCTTGAAAAGATCGTAATGTGAGTTGTTAGCCATGCAGCTGAGGTGTTATCACCTCCGATCGTCCTGGGGGCGAGAGATCATTATCTGAAGCTACAGTGAGCTCCCTGGCTTGAGTTATATATCGTAGGGAGCTGCTTGACACATTGAAACTAAAAGCCTTAAAGGAGTTGTTTAGAGTTTAAAAGCAAACTTTTTTGTTGACTCCTTTTGAAGCCTTTGCTATTCCGGCCAAGGGAAAGGAAATTAAGCTGCCTATATCCACGAAGGCTGAGCAAAAACTGGGGACGCTAGGGAGGAGTCCCGTGGAGGAGGAGGAGCGTCCTCCCAATTAAAGCCCAACCTATCAAACAAGCGACAGAAGCATCATCCCAAACAATGGATGCTCTGAACAGCTCATCTGGAGAATATTCAGTTTGGCCATCATTCATTCATTCATTCATTCATTCATTCATTCATTCATCCTTCCTTTTATTTTTTTCTTTTAACCTGCTTGAGGAAGAACGCAGACAAGTTGTCAACTCATGAATCAATGTCAAGTTAACTCGCTCTGCAACAGAAGATTTAACAAGGGTATCAACAGGAGACAAGCAAAACTTCTACTGACCCACGATGACGGAGAGCTGTAAAAGTGACTCACGGTGACCGGGTGCAACCTGCTCAAACATTAACCAAAATAAAGGTCACCAAGGTGAAACATTCGTGAAGTGGACTGAAGACAATACAACTGGACAAGGCCACAGGGGTCAACTTAGGCTGACCACTGAATACAGGTTCCATAATGCAGGATGCAGTCGAGATACTCTTGAGAAGCGAACCTCTTGTTTATACTTAAATATAATCTGTGGCAGCCTGAGGCCTTACTTAGCTTCTACCAAATTGAGCTGGAAGGAACCTTGGAGGTCTTCTAGTCCAACCTGCTGCTCAAGCAGGAGACTCTATAACATTTCAGACAAGTGGCTGTCCAGTCTCTTCTTAAAAACCTCCGGTGATGGAGCAGCCACAACGTCTGAAAGCAAAGCTGTTCTGCTAGTTAATTGTCCTCACTGCTAGAAAGTTTCTCCTCAATTCCAGGTTGCTTCTCTCACCTTGATTAATTTCCATCCATTGTTTCTTGTCCTGCCCCTCTGGTGCTTTGGAGAATAAGTTGGCCCTGTCTTCTTTACTCAAATCTGATTCCCCTTCCATTTCACCCATGATTCACACCAGAACAACTAGACACAGGAACAGTTCCCCCCACCCACCCCCAAACACCATCACTCTGCTAAACAAATAATTCCCTCAACACTGTCCAACTATTTACTAAGTCTGCATCACTATTACTATTAATCCTCCCACCCTTCCTTTCACCCATCTCCTCCTTGTTTGCATCCTAACGATTTTATTGACTGTTTCTTAGTATGATTTGATTGCTTATTGTACCCTATGACTATCATTAAGTGTTGTACCTTATGATTCTTGACGCTTGACGAATGTATCTTTTCTTTTATGTACACTGAGAGCTTATGCACCAAGACAAATTCCTTGTGTATCCAATCACACTTGGCCAATAAATAATTCTATTCTATTCTATTCTATTCTATTCTATTCTATTCTATTCTAT
>NW_020716976.1:161708-185474 GCF_900518725.1 Notechis scutatus | reverse complement strand
ATTCTATTCTATTCTATTCTATTCTATTCTATTCTATTCTATTCTATTCTATTCTATTCTACTCTACTCTACTCTACTCTACTCTACTCTACTCTATTCTATTCCACTCTACTCTACTCTACTCTACTCTACTCTACTCTACTCTACTCTACTCTACTCTATTCCACTCTACTCTACTCTACTCTACTCTATTCCACTCTACTCTACTCTACTCTACTCTACTCTACTCTTCTCTATTCTATTCCACTCTACTGTACTCTACTCTTGTCTTTGACAAATCCAGGTAGTCCTTGACTTACAACAAGTCACTTACTGACTGTTTAAAGTTACAACAGCACTGAAAAATGTGACTGTGTTTCACATTTATGACCACTGCACCATCCCCATGGTTACCTGATCAAAATTTGGACTCTGGGCAACTGACTCATTTTTATGATGGTTGCAGTGTCTTGAATTCATGTGCTCACCATTTGTGACCTCCTGACAGGTCAATGGGGAAGCCAGATTCACATAATAACCCCATTAGAGTTCGTAATATGGGGCAAAATTCACTTCACGTGTGTTAGGAAGTTTCTCCTGAATTCCAGGTTGCTTCTCTCCTTGATTAGTTTCCCTCCATTGTTTCTTGTCCTGCCCTCAGGTGCTTTGGAGAATAAATTGACCCCCTCCTCTTGCCTTTCACTAACAAAGGGTCTTATAATCTTGGCAAGTTTAAGACTTGTGGACTTCAATTCCCAGAATTCCTGAGCTAACATGACTGGAGGAGGAATTCTGGGAGTTGAAGTCCACAAGTCTTAAAGCTGTCAAGTTTGAAAACCCCTGCACTATCACAACGATTCCAGGAAGCAAAATGGTCTTGCGTGGCTTCCCCTTTATCTGGGTGCCTTTCACAATTTTCAAATAGATGGGTTGATTTGCGCAATTGTATTAGCTAACTGCTGCCAATTACAAGCTTGCAATGGAAGCTGCCTACAGTCTATGTAGATTTTGATGACCACAGGGGAGTTGCATCAAAGAAATAATTAAAACCTCTGATTTAATAAAGTTGTCCGACTTACATAGCTGTATAACAGAAAATACCACATGGGAGAAACCTGAAGAGTGCCCATGGCTTTGGTTAGTTGAATCGGCAAAGGGAAATCTACCCTGTTCCCATAAGTTTACAGCTCTGCTAAATCTATTCTGCAAGTTTGGAAGTGGGGACCTTGTCTGGACCATGGTTAAGCACACCATAAAGCAAACCAGACTTTAGTGCAATGTGTGAAACCTATCATTGAGTAGTTTCAGGTTATAAAAGTGTTTTTAAAAGGAAGGGAAAATGCAATAATGCAAAGAGTAGACAGAGAGGTTAAAGAAATGCCACAAAGGTATGTTATACCCTCAAAGAGAATATAACATTTACTGCCATTATTGCTAAACATGTCCAGTATCATACTTTCTATTATTTATGAAACCCATTTATCCCGATATTCTACACCATTATAGCATAGCCAGAAACCACTAGAATAAATTGCTTAATAAAATGTATGAATATGTATTCAATAAAAAAAAAATCTAGGTTTGTTCAATTCCCTTCCTCTAAAGAAAGTATATAACTTAGCATTACAGCCCAAACATTAATAGCAAATAATTGTACTGCACTGAGCCAGGGAAGGACAAGCAAAAATGTATTTTAAGATTACTTAGAAATATATTTTTAAAAAATCAATGCCTGGGAACAGATTCAAAAAAGCTGAAATATTTAACAGTGCAATCTTCTGCATGTCTCCTCATAAAGAAACTTCAAAAGGCCTTATTTTCGGGCAAAGAATTTTTGATTGTAACCTCAATCCTTTTAAAATCAGCATCTATGTTGCCACCCAGATGAACACAAAGAAGCAGGGAAGAGTATTTCTGAAAATGTTAAAATGTTACTATCAGGTTAAAAATTTCTAAGTTACAAATGGCTACAGCCAACTTCTTAGCTATGGCTCACAAAAATAATCCCTAATAATACATTTTAGTTTTGAAATGTTTTACATAATACCTGTCAATGTATGTTATCTATCCAACTGTTTTATCTTACGCTTAGCCTCTTAGAGTATAGCTAGACTTTACTGTTCAGATCTTTCGGCCTTCATAAATATAACATATCATTATATAAAAAAGAAATAAATTAAATGTCAATCACAATGCTGTTGCTTTGGCTTGGGGTAAAAATCCAGGCATTATTATGGCTTCTAAACCTAAATTTAAAGCTTGTTCAACCACATCAAACTACGGACTGCCTACCTATTCCTTGATCTCTTTGTATTCATATAGATAGCAACATTAGATACTGGTTTGAAAAGCCAGAACCGAGGTTACAATCCAAAAAATCCCTTTGCCTACAAAAGTAAGCCTGTTTAAAACATGTTTCTTTATAAGGCATGCAGGAGATTTTGTAGCAAGGCAGAGAAAGGACCATGAGTTTCCTCCATTAATGAAAACCTGAGGCAGGGGTAGGATTCAAATTTTTTAAACCAGAGGTCTCCAAAGTTGGCAAGTTTAAGACTTGTGGACTTCAACTCCCAGAATTCCTGAGCTAACAGGACTAGAGGGGGAATTCTGGGAGTTGAAGTCCACAAGTCTTAAACTTGCCAACTTTGGAGACCTCTGGTTTAAACAACCGGTTTTGTGGGCGTGGCTAGGTGGGTGTGGCCATGTAACTGGGTGGCCATGGCTTTTTCTTTTTTTTTTTTTTTGCAGCATACCCCCCCTCAAATTTTGGGGCCTTCTAGGCCTCAGGGAAGCCTCCTGGGGGGCGTTTTTGCTCCCAAGAAGCTTCTGTGGGGCCCAGGAAGGTTAAAAAAAATGGAGCCAGGGGGGGGTGCAGCACCCACTCACACTCCCCCGCGCCCGTTTTGGCCTCCTGGGCCTCAGGGAAGCCTCCTGGGCAAAACAGTAAGACAGCGAGAGGAATCATCAGAACAGCTGATCGTCGGGAGAAAAGACCTTAAGGAGTTACTGGGAGGGGGAGAACACAGTGACGTCGTGCACGCGTACAATATCGCGCATGTGCGATAAGGACTGACTGGGCAGACAAGGGAGGGGCGGACTGAGAGGGGCAGGGCCAGCCAGGGGCACGATTTGCCGGTCCTCCGAAGTGCACAGAATCATAACAACCGGTTCTATAGAACTGGTCCGAATCGGTAGAATCCTACCCCTTGACCTGAGGCCCTTCAGCGCAGAAATTTTGTTCTTCTTATTGGTGCTTTCCCGGCTGCCATTTATGGGACGGGAACAAAAACATTCGAAGGGCATCCCATTCATCATTTCAATTATATCAAACGGTGGGCTATAACAGATTACTCGATTTACGACAGTTCACTGAGCGACCATTCTCAAAGTTACCATGTATATCTGTCTGTCCAGTGATGGGATTCAAATTTTTTTTTTTACTACCGGTTCTGTGGGCGTGGCTTGGTGGGCGTGGCAGGGGAAGGTTACTGCAAAATCCCCATTCCCTCCCCACCCCACTAACCTACTTTCCAGCTCCATTCTCCTGTGCAGGGCAACCAAAGAAGACCCAGCCGATCAGCTGGTATTTGGGAGGCAGAGAATAGACGGGGGGCGGGGCCAGTCAGAGGTGGGATTTGCCAGTTCTCCAAACTACTCAAAATGTCCGCTACTGGTTTCTCCAGAACTGGTCAGAACCTGCTGAATATCCACCTCTGTGCCTGTCCTTGTTTCTCACTACAATCCCACTTGCTCCTTATGTTTCTTGCTCCAGGGTTGGAGTGTTCAGGCTTTTGGGGGGAATACCAGGCACTTAGTCCTGCAGGCTCAGGGATCAGCTTCCTCCTTCCTTGCACCTCTGTGTAAGTTTGATGGCCTTTAAAAAGGGCTTAAATACCTTCTTATTTGACTAGTGTAGTGTTTCTCAACCTTATCAACTTGAAGTTGTGTGGACTTTTAACTCCCAGAATTCCCCAGCCAGCTGGCTGAGGAATTCTGGGAGTTGAAGTCCTCACATCTTAAAGCTGCCAAGTTTGGGAGACGTTGGACTAGTGAATTATGGTAATACAGGGCCTGAGTATCCCACCCTATTATTTTCTTGTTCCTAGGTCAGTGATGGCTAACCTATGACACGCGTGTCACTCGTGACACGTTGAGGCACTTTGACTGACACGCCTGTTGGTGTGGGGAAAACCTGCACATTTAGAGGCTGCCTGTGCTCTGCTCCAATCCCTGCTCCCTGCTTGTTGCGTGGAGGCGTGGTGTCACCGCTGCCGCAAGATCTTTGCAGCAGAGAACCAGTTTTAACCGCCATAAACTGAGGTTTGTCAGTTTCATTACCTCAGGAACGCTACAGGAGGAAAGGAGATCCATGAGGTTCACAGCCCTGTAAGGTGGCCTTCCGATCCCCACATCCTGCACCTGCAGCCCTGAGACCAGGGAGACGAGTTTCACAGCCCTGTGTGATCACCCCAGCCCAGTCCGTCATAAACCAAATTATTGATATTTCTTGAAGTGACACACGACCCGAGGAGGGCTACACTTTTTCCCGATTTTCGACACACCAAGCTGAAAAGGTTAGCCATCACTGTCCTAGGTTAATATTTTAATGACAGGGTTTCTATTTTAACACAGAGCATCGTTTGAAAGCATTGTTTGAAAGCTGCACGCTGTTGTGTTTGTCTTCAACGTTAATCTTTGCGTACTGGTTTGGCTACTAGATTTTTGGGGGTTGGATTTTTTTTTTTTTAAATTATTTGTGGCTGTTTTTTTAACATACATATACGCTCTACCTTAAAGGTACACGGTCACAACTATTATTATAATCATTATCCTAGCCTCTGAAATCTTTTCCAACCTTTTCATCTTATTAAACAGTTAGTCAAAACATTTTGATGTCACAGGATATGAAGATGAGCCATCCTTTCCCTGCTCGGTTATTGGCACAGCTATTCCACAAGTTTGGGACTCTTAAAATAGGAATTAGTCACTGTAAATGCTATAAATAAACCTAAACTAAATATCTTCCCGAGCTGTGATGGCTGTTTCATGCAAACACTAGGTCAAAATAAAACAAATCCTAAAGCCAGGATGAACCCAGTCATCATGTGTGAAGTAGGCCAGGGAGACCACAGAGAGAGGAGGCCTGTTAAGATTCCTTCAATGGGATGCAAGGAGATTGATATAATAATTTATTTGGTATTTGCTCTCCTGGAGAACACTTGTCCTACATCCATTTCCCTGACACTGTGTTTTTCTGATACATGGCAATACAAATGCCATCATTCCCAACAGATGGGGTTGCTTATATATTAATTCAATTTGTGGATCTGCCCATCTCAATAAGTGATCCTGGGGAGCAAAATATTCCAATGTGCCTGGGGAACACCAGGCTCAGGGATCTGTCCTAGATTCTCTAAATCCCACATATTTTATGCACGTTCTCCATCACCAGTTCCAGACACAACTCATGGCTGGCAGAAGGGGGTGTACTTCTTTTCTGCTTATTCTACCAAGATGTTCTGACCCAAACCTTGTTCCAAGGAAGCAAACACAAAACAGAGGTAACAGCAAAACCTTTCAATGATCCTTTACGAATTCCGTTCCTTCACGGTTAAAAGGCTGTTTCAAACTAATCGTCTCCGATAAGAACGAGCCTTGCCAAGGTTGTGCAAAGCTGCCAAGAACACCAGATAAAGTTACTAAGAAATATTTCCAACACAAAGAGTCTCCAAACACCAACCAAGATATTCGGAACGTCCACAAGGCTTGAGTACAAAAACTTCTTTGCTTCCTGCAAAGAACTCCGGTTTCTCAGCTGGCTTTTCTCTCTGAAGGGAGGGGCCATTACCTGGCAGCCTTACTCCCGAGTCGCCTGTGCTGCTGCAGCTGCTCTTTCCTTCGAGCACACTGGGCACAGGCTCCTCAGGGATTTTTTCATCACTGCTGCCAGCCTCCACAATCTCCGAAGGCAGCATTCCACTCCCTGATGGTCCTGATCCCATTCCTGCATCACACGCAGGCACCTCATCTGAACCCTCGCTCTCCGAAACCTCAGCCGTCCGCACCTGCTGCCGGCGAACCACAACACAAGGAAGCGGTGGAAATGCAGGGTAGCCTTTGACTTACAACAGTTCGTTTAGGGACCGTTCAAAATTACAATCGCACTGAAAAAAAGGGATTATTTCTTTTCTCCCACACTGACAACCATTATAGCAGTGGTGATATGCTACCGGTTCAGACCGGTTTGGCCGAACCGGTAGTTTTTTTAAAAAAAGCCACCTATGATCAGATGAGAGGAGGGGAAAAAAGCCTCCAAAATTAGCTGAGAAGAGACCCACTCCTGCACTTTTCTCTTCTACATCCTCTCAGATGATTGGTTGGTGCTGCAGGCCTCAGCTGTTGTGGGGAAAGCTGCGTGTTGCGATCACCAGACCGATAGTGGAACAGGTAGGATCCCACTGCTGCATTATAGCATGGTCATGTGGTCAAAATTTGGATGCTTGGCAATTGACTCATATTGATGACGGTTGCAGTGTTCCAAGGTCCTGCGATCACCTTTTGAAACCCCGGACAAGCGAAGTCAATGGGGAAGCCGGATTAGTGTTACTAACTGAACAACTGCAGTGATTCTGCCGAGCTCGAAGCATGTTTATGCAGTGGCATCCATTATCGCTTCTCAACATGCCCACAGACAAGGTGGGGGGGAGGGAAGGGTGAGAAGGAATGTAGCCTCCAGACATCAAGGAGGAGAACCATGAGAGACAAGGTCACATCTGCAGCTGTCAGCCAAAACAGAGGCTCTTTCTCATAACAATACAATGACACGCCATTGGACAATGTGACCTCCACTACTAGGGGGAGAGGGAGAATTCTATATTGTAACTATGTGGGTTTGCGCGGGAATTAGGTAGAGCTGGTTTGCGTGCCGAAATTATGTTCTCAATAAAGCTTTGCACTGAGTGGGGTGGTGGCCTAGAGGTGGAGCTCTCGCCTCACAATCAGGAGGCTGTGAGTCGATCCTAGGTAGAGGCAGATATTTCTCTCTCTGGGCACACTGAGAATATATCTGCTGAATATAACTCCGCATTGGCAACAGGTAGGGCAGCTGGCCAGTAAACACTCCGCTCCATTCAGTTGCCCAGACTTCACCCCGCAAGAGATTGTGGGGTTGTTAAAAGAGGGTGAATAAGGTTTTGCACTGAGATGTTGCCCGGCCTCGGGTGTGATTGCTTTTGGTTGGGATCATCAGTCGGGACATGGACAGATTCACTTAACCACTGTGGCAAGACAAGATCGTAAAATGGGACAAAACTGACTTAACATCTGTCTCACTTAACAGAAATTTTATACTCAGTTATGGCCATAAGTTGAGAACTACCTAGCTTCCATCAGTGGCACGAGTCAAAAAATTTAAAACAACAGAAGAGGCGGTTACGCTAACATTAACACAACCACAGCAAAGTGGCTGCAGCAATTCTGCTGCACCACCCCAAGTATACATATCTTTATTGGCCCTTTCATGGGGGAAAAACATATTTAAAAGTGTACAAGACACTTTTAGAGACTGTTGAGTCATCATTTCAGAGATATTTCCTTATCTAAATGGTAAAAGAGAATGACCAAGGACAAAAAGCTATGGAAATGGGAGTAAATTCTTGCTGGCTTGACCACTCTCCAGTAGCCAATAGCAGGATTGGTCTATCCAATTGCTGATGGCTAGATGGAATTAGTTTCCTTGCTATCTAGTAAGAGAATAACAGAGTTGGAAGGGACCTTGGTGGTCTTCTAGTCCAGGAGTCGACAACCTTTTGGACTTCCGAGACCACCAAACTCATAATTTTAAATCTCAAGGACCAGAGACCCTAGGAAAATCCCCCCAAAAGTCTGCAGGAAAATTCCTAACCCTGTTTTCCTACCGATCGATCATTCTTTATTTGGGTTCACAGGATACCATCTCCAGCTCTGTTCTTGGGGGAGGGGGGAGAGAGACTTTTGGCTTCATGCAAGGAAAGCAGCAGAAGCAGCAGAAATCTTTCTTTCTCTCCCCCAAACTCCGCCAGAATGGCGCAGCCTCTTGGAGCAGGATGCCTTGCAGGGTCCCAAAGACTCATTGCTGGCGGAGTTTGGGGGAGAGAAAGACTTTTGCTGCTTTCCTTGCGTGCAGCCAAAAGCAGAAGAAGAAAGAAGCGGAAAGAAGCAGCCCGGTGGCCAGGCAAGGTACATGGGGCAAGTTTCCCCCCTCCACCCTTTCCCCCCTCCCCCCACTACCTCGTGTTGTTCGCAATGCAAGCGACGCAAGCCTTGTGTTCCCACGGGCCATGTGGGCAGCGCAGCCTTGTGTTCCCGCGCAACTAACTGGATTAGTTAGTTAGTTTACTTTATCGTCATCACACCTCCTACAACGAAATCAAACACCATCTTCAGTGTACATCATGACCATGAAAATAAACATAAACACACATCCTTCACGCTCCACATTAATTGCTTGGGGGGCACTTTAGGGGTGACATTTCTCTGTGGACCACCAAAATTTTCTCGCAGACCACCAGCGGTCCCCAGCCCATTGGTTGGTGACCACTGGACTAATCCAACCCCCCCTGCTCAACCCTATACCATTTCAGATAGTTGTTCAATCTCTTCTAAAACACCTCCAATGTTGGGGAGCACCCACAACTTCCAAGAGGTAAGTCGTTCCACTGATTAATTGTCAGGAAATTTCTCCTAGGTTGCTTCTCCCCTGGATTAGTTTCCATCTATTGCTTCTTGTCCTGCCTTCTGGTGCTTTGGAAGATAGGTTGACCTCCCCTGTTTTTTGCAACAGCCCCCTTAGATATTGGGAAATTGCTATCATGTTACCCCTAGTCCTTCTTTTCTCTAGACTAGCCATACCCAATTCCTTTCCATACCCTTTCCTCCTATCTGGCGTGATTCGTTGTTCTCACATGCCGGTGGTGGCGCAGTGGCTAGAATGCAGTTTGGCAGGTTAACTCTGTTCACATTGCCAGGAGTTTGATTCCCTCAATCCTGACCGGCTCGAGGTTAACTCAGCCTTCGATCCTTTCCAAGGTATAGTAAAATGAGGACCCAGATTGTTGGGGGGGCAATACGCTGACTCTGTAAACTGCTTAGAGAGGGCTGTAAAGCAATGTAAAGTGGTAGATAAGTCTAAGTGCTATTGCTATTATTCTCGACGTACTCAATTCCTGCAGCTGTTCTTCATTATGTTTTAGCCTTCAATCTTTAATCCCTTTTGTTGCTCTTTTCTGCACTCTTTCCAGAGTCTCAACATCTTGTTGATATCCGGGCGACCGAAACTCGATGCGATATACCAAGTGAGGTCTTACCAAGGCGTTATAAAGTGGTACTACTATCACTTCATGCGATCTTGATTCTATCCTTTTGTTAATGCACTCTAGGACTGCATTGGTTACGGAGAGACTAGCTTATCCGTAGGGCTAGGGCAGGAGCAGTCCACTGAACCAGGCTCATTAGCAGTAACTGTGAGAGAGATCTTGGAGTCTTAGTGGACAACCAGCTAAATATGAGCCAGCAGTGTGCAGCCGCCGCCAAAAAAGCCAATGCAATCCTAAATTGCATTAACAGAGGGATACAATCGAGATCAAGTGAGGTACTAATACCCCTCTATAAAGCCTTAGTAAGACCACGCCTAGAGTACTGCATCCAGTTTTGTTCGCCACATTACGAAAAAGATGTTGAGACTCTAGAAAAAGTACAGCAAAGAGCAACCAGGATGATTAAGGGACTGGAGGCTAAGGGCTAGGGCAGGAGCAGTCCACTGAACCAGGCTCAACAGCAGTAACTGTGAGAGGGATCTTGGAGTCTTAGTGGACAACCAGCTAAATATGAGCCAGCAGTGTGCAGCAGCCACCCAAAAAGCTAATGCAATCCTAAATTGCATAAACAGAGGGATACAATCGAGATCAAGTGAGGTACTAATACCCCTCTATAAAGCCTTAGTAAGACCACACCTAGAGTACTGCATCCAGTTTTGTTCACCGCATTACAAATAAGATGTTGAGACTCTAGAAAGAAAGTACAGAGAAGAGCAACCTGGATGAGTAGGGGAATGGAAATTAAAACATATGAAGAACAGTTACAGGAACTGGGCATGGCTAGTCTAGTGAAGAGAAGGACCAGGGGAGACAGGAGAACCGTCTTCCAATATTTGAGGGGCTCCCACAGAGAGGAAGGGGTCAAGCTATTTTCCAAAGCACCTATAGGCCAGACAAGGAATAATGGATGGAAACTGAACAAGGATAGATTCAACCTGGAAATGAGAAATTTTCTGACAGTGAGAGCAATCAACCCATGGAACAGCTTGCCCTCGGAAGTTGTGGGAGCTTCATCACTTAGACTTTCAAGAAGAGATTGGGCTCCCATCTGTCAGAAATGGTGTAGGGTCTCCCGCATAGCACAGCATAGCATAGCATAGCATAGCATAGCATAGCATAGCATAGCATAGCACAGCACAGCACAGCACAGCATAGCATAGCATAACATAGTGTCATGCGTTGGAGACTCCGAGGGAGAAGAGGAACAGCTGACAGGGCGTGGAAGTGTGGCTCCGGAGGTTGTGAAAGGGCAGAGGCCGGCTGGGCAGTCAGAGGAAGACCCAGGCCCATCCCCTCTCCATCCTAGGGCATTCAGGGAGGAGAGGATAAGGGAGAGACTTACAGGAGAGGAAGCGGTCATGATCCCACTCATTGGCTGCAGCTGGGGGGGAATAGTATAAAGGAGAGGCATTTAAAATACAGTGTTGCTAGAAGCAAAGCGTGTTTATTTCTGGCTGAGGTTTATCTTGATTGCCGTCCTTCCAACTGACTGTGCCTTGTTATCTTCTTGAAGTTTGTAATTAATTATCCTGGTCTGTCATGGAAATTCCTTCCGTGTGGTTTGTTTTGGTTTTTTATTTAAGTGAACAGTGAGGCCAAGTTGGAGGCATTAAAGGAAATTTATTTATGTTCGGGAATTTATTACATGCGTGCTGCTTCCCAGGTCATCACACGTAGAATTCTTTATTGGCCAAGTGTGATTGGGCGCACAAGGAATTTGTCTTGGTGCATATAGCACTTAGCAATAGCACTTAGACTTATATATCGCTTCACAGTGCTTTACAGCCCTCTCTAAGCGGTTTACAGAGTCAGCCCATTGCCCCCCAACAATCTGGGTCCTCATTTTACCCACCTCGGAAGGATGGAAGGCTGAGTCAGCCTTGAGGCTGGTGGGATTCGATCTGCCAAACTGCAGTGGGAATAGCGCGCAGTACTGCACTCTAACCAAAGCTCCATTCATGATAGTCATAGGGTACAGTAAGCAATCAAACCATAGTAGGAAACAGTCAATATAAATTGTAAGGATACAAGCAACAAAGTTAGTCATACAGTCATAAGTGGGAGGAGATGGATGAAAGGAAGGGTGGGAGGAGTAATAGTAATAGTAATAGTAATAGTAATGGTAATGCAGACTTAGTAAATAGTTTGACGGTGTTGAGCGAATTATTTGTTTAACAGAGTGATGGCATTCGGGGGAGCGGGGGGGGGGGGGGAGGCATTCAGGTTTAACACCGACTTTGAGTTGGCTGGTTGCAAAATGTTATGGTGCTTTTTTAAAAGTGGAAAGGAGGATGCAGAGCCAGAAATTGCAGGAAGATGAAAGTCCCCAAAGGGATATAACTAAGTGATGGCACTGAAAGCCAATGCAGCAGAGCAATATCTAAAATATATGTAGCTTGTTATTTTCATCTGTCCAGGAAAAGTACAAATGTCTAAGGTACAATTAAGAAAAGCTGTTGGGAATTGTTTATGCCGGCTTGGCTAATAGAAGCTTCTATCCAACCCCATCATAAATTTTCCTCTCCTAATATATGACTTTCAAACAAAATACAAGTAGTTCTCAACTTACAAGCCTTCGCTTAGGGACCGTTCAAAGTTACAACGGCACTAAAAAAAGTGACTTATGACCGTTGCAGCATCCCCAGGGTCATGTGATCAAAATTCAGTTCGCTTGGCAACTGACTCACACTTATGACGGTTGCAGTGTCCTGGGGGGGTCACGTGGATCCCCTTTTGCGACCTTCTGACAAGCAAAGTCAATGGGGAAACCTGATTCATTTAACAACTGCGTTACTAATTTAACAAGTGAATTGATTCACTTAACAAAGGTGGCAAGAAAAGTCGTAAAATGGGGTGAAACTCACTGAACAAATTTCTCGCTCAGCAGCATAAAATTTGGGCTCAGTGGCGGTTGTAAGTTGAGGAGTCAATTCAGGGAAATGATCCTTGGACTGGATACAGGTAGGGAAAATTCACTCTGAGATCTAATCTTCGACCTGGCTGACTTGCAGTGGATCAACAACGGATTTCTGACTTCCAAATGATAAGCAATCGTAATGTGACATTCTTTGCCGGTTATTTCACATGCCATGCTTGAAGTAAAACTCAACCACAGTTTGCAGGGATCCAGGTTTGATTGTGGCTTTGTGTATCCAGCAAATCAAACTTATAAGCATGGTTAAGTTAAACGTAGAGAAAGGTACACTGTACAGATGTAGTTACTCTCTCCAGTTACAGAAATAATAAGAAGCTGGGTTTGTGGGTTAAAAAAAAACACCTGAAAGTTTAATTCCGCTAAAGATGATAAGCTGCTGAGCTGAGCATGGGCTCAAAAATACCCATTTTTAATCATTTGCACACACTAACCCTATAGTACCCTTTCAGCATTAGCAATGTTATGTGAACTGCAGAAAAGGAGTAAAG
This sequence comes from Notechis scutatus, assembly GCF_900518725.1. Next base: position 172,719 of record NW_020716976.1, on the reverse strand, counting down.
AATATTAAGCGAAAGAAAAGGCACTAGATAAAAAGGAAACACAAATATAGCTAAATCTAGTTACACAAATATTGTTAAAAGTATGTTTCCCTATTTTCTATCCGTACAACATTCTATCCAATGTATCTATTAAGAATGGAAGAGTTCATATTTTGTTCTAAGCTAGGAATCCTGGTTTATAAACGCCATGACTCAGTTCACACAACATAATAAAACAAAACCCCACATTATGAAGTATGAAAAATGAACTAAGCCAAGTTGGATATGCAAAATACACAAGCTATGTAGTCCTCGACTTACAACAGTTTGTTTAGTGACCATTCAAAGTTACCACAATTCAGACACTTGCCAACTGATTCACATTTATGATGGTTGGGGTTGGGGTGTCCTGGGATTAATGTGTTCCGCTTTTGCAACCTTCTGACAAGCGAAATCACTTAACAACAGTGGCAAGAAAAGTCATAAAATGAAGCAAAACTCACTTAACAACTGTCTGGCTTAGCAACAGAAATTTAGGGCTCAATTGGGGTTGTAAGTTGAGGAATACTTGTAATAAATGAGTCACAACTGCTTATACAACATATACGAAATCTGTGGTTCTTTACCACGGATTCCCCTTTAAATACCCTTTGGGGCCATGGACCGGGGCCACGGCCCACCAAGACTTAACTCAATGTTTAAATCATACCATTTTTTCAAGCCTTCACAGGCCCCCTGTGATGACATCATGGCCCCCAGACCACAGTTTGAGAACCACTGTGCTAAATCATAATTTATTAGCATATTAGTTGGTTTCACACAGGCTAACGCAAGGCATATGAACTATTCTACGTAGGCACACCATTTATGCCTCCTCTTAACAACATGCATATAAAGAAAGGTTTCAGGAACTGGGTATGTCTAGTCTGTTTTGGTCGCCACGATGTAAAAAAGATGTTGAGACTCTAGAAAGAGTGCAAAGAAAAGCAACAGAGAGGATTAGGGGACTGGAGGTTAAAATATATAAAAAACACTTGCAGGAACTGGATATGTCTAGTCTGATGAAAAGAAGGACCAGGGGAGACATGATAGCAGTCTTCCAATATCTCAGGGGCTGCCACAAAGAAGAGGGAGTCAAGCTATTCTTCAAAGCACCAGAAGGCAGCATAGGAAGCAGTGGGTGGAAACTAATCAAGGAGAGAAGCAACTTAGAACTAAGGAGAAATTTCTTGACAGTGAGAACAATCAATCAGTGGAACAATTTGCCTTCAGAAGTTGTGAATGCTCCAATACTGGAAGATTTTAAAAAGATGTTGTTGGATAACCATTTGTCTGAAGTGGTGTAGGCTTTCCTGCCTAGATAGGGGGTTGGACTAGAAGACCTCCAAGGTCCCTTCCAATTCTGATATTCTGTTCTATTCATGCAAGCTCTGGGCTCCAAGTGAGGGACTTTTTTTATTCTCTTCTTGTTTTTGAAATGAGACATCTGAAAAGTCTGAGTGCCTTTTTCCCCCAGACAGTAGTCATTTCTCCCAGATTACAACCCACAAGTCTTGCACTACAAATGTCACCGAAAAGCAATCATTTACCAGGTCAAACATCCACGAGTAGTGCTACCTTTTATTCTTCCTGTTTCCTAAGGAAGCGTGACAAAGTCAGCCAATCTTTAGAATGACTGTGATGAAAAACAGAAAGAAAATCTGACTAATGAAGAGTGAAACATGGCATGGGAAAATCCAAAAGTTAACTACTGCAGTAGCTAAACTTAATTATCAACAATTCTTACAGTAATGATAGTGCTACACTTACCTGTAACTGAAAACACACACCACAATACACAATTACCCCACTTTTTCAGGGCTTATACATTATATATGACCCATGTCATGCACACCAGTCATGTGGGCTCAATCACTCTCTAATTTCAAATGTCATGGTCAGCTGACATCCAAGCCTTTTGTGCCCAATTACGGCCACAATTGAGCTCAACGTTTTTGCTGCTAAGCGAGACATTTGTTAAGTGAGGTTTTTTGCCACGTTTTACAACAGCTGTTAAATTATTAAAACGGTGAAGTGAATCTGGCTTCCCCATCAACTTTGCCCATCAGAAGGTCTCAAAACATGGTCCTATGACCGCAGGACACTGCAACCGTCATAAATACGAGTCAGTTGACAAGCACCTGAAGTTTAATCACACAGCCACGGTAATGATAAGTGTGAAAACCGTTCATAAGTCCCTTTTTTTCCAGAGGTCACTAGATGAGCTGTTGTAAATCAAGGACTATCTGTACGGGAAAAATCCCTCAGTCACAAATCTTAATCAAACCACAAAGCTACTAACCGGCCACCCACGTTTTGACCTCAATGTGTTGTGTGAACCCAACCCACCCTCCCTAGTAAAGGCCACATCGCGTGAATGCAAGAATCGACTACTACACCGTGGTTCGATTTCCCGACCCGGCCACAAACCGGATTCCGATTTCTCTTCCAAAGCTAACCCAGTTAGAAACATCCCCACCCCACGAGAGCCCCCCGCCCAAAACGAAGGGAAAGAGGCCTGTCGCGCGAGTCCATCACCTCGCTTGATGCCGCGTCTTCCAAACCGTGCAAAAAAAACAATTCCACGCGAATGGCGACTCCCGTCACGTCACGTCACGGCCAATTGAGTCGCTCCTCCATCTCTGGCGGATGCCCCGGTGGAGATCCAGCAAGGGCGGCCGAGAAAGCGAGAGCGCCCGCTTGGCTTATTTTATTTTATTTTATTGCAAAGCCGCTTAAAAAAAAGCTTCTCACAGTCCGGAGCTGCTTGCCTTGCGCACCGGGCGGCTCTTAAAGGCACAGCAGCCTCTTTTCTCGGCGTAGGGCGACGAAAGAGCTCCTCCGATGCCCTCCGGTTTAAGTAAAGCGGGGGCCCCGGTTCAGACGCCTTGTTTTCCACCCCACTCCCGCTGAAATCTTTCCCTTCTCGGATTTGCAATGGATGAGATGGCAGAAGAGTCAACCTTGATCTTGTCGGGCGCCCTCTAGTCGTCAGAGAGACTACACCGCCCATGATCCTTTAATCTTCAGGGTCCCTTCCCTCCACCCCGCCACCACCCCGCCACCACCCCACCCCTCATACAGTTACAGTTTGCAAGTTTGTGGCTTGAATTTGGGCAAAAGAAAAGAAAAGAAAAGAAAACCCATTAGGAATTTCCCCTACAATCCCATTAGCTTCTCCCCCTACTGCAAACCGTGGATGGATGGAGGGGAGTTTTCTGGGGAGAGAAGAAAAAGTCCTGCCCTGCCCAAGATTTAAAAGGAATAAAAACTCCTCCGGATCGAGACCGAGTAAATCACTCCAGTCCCATTAGGTAAAGCCTGGTTTTGGTTTTTTTTTGGCGAAAATAAACACGCACTTTGTAAGTATAGTATATAAAATTATACATTGCAATATCCTACCTGTCAATGAATACTTCAACTTCAACCATAACAACACAAGAGCACACAATAGATACAAACTCAAAGTAAACCGCACCAAACTTGATTGCAGGAAATACGACTTCAGCAACAGAGTGGTCAATGTCTGGAATACTCTACCTGATTCTGTGGTTTCTTCCCCAAACCCCAAAAACTTTAACCTTAGACTGTCTACTATTGACCTCACCCCTTTCCTAAGAGGTCTGTAGGGGGCGGGCATAAGCGTCCCTATCCTATTGTTTCTTTTTGATTCGTATCCATTTCATGTATTCATAACCATGCTTATACTTATACCTGTTATCTAATACTTGCTTGACAAATATAAATAAATAAATCAACCCCGTTCCAAGATATGATCATCAAGCAATTCGAATCTCTTCTAGATCTCTTTTATGTATGTGTGTATGTGTCTCCTAGATCGATGCTCCCAATTTATGCATCCGATGCTCCCAATTTATGCACCCGTAAACTTCCCCCTCTCCATAAACTACCGCTTCATTTCCCGGATCACCCACCAGATCTTGCCCTGGATGAAGCCGGCAGCCGCTTCCCCGCCTTCTTCCGCCAGCTGATCTCGCTCCCTCCTTCGCGCTCCCTTTTCTTGTTTATTTCCCCTCTGGTGCCAGCGCGCCTGCGCGTCAGATCCGGGAAGGGTCCCTCAACGAACGCCTTAGCAACCGCGCAGGCGTCCCCGGCAACGCCAGGTACCGACGTTCTAAGCCCGCCCCCTCCAGCCCCTTTCCACGTTGCCTTTTGGAAGCTGTTTTTCAGTGGAAGAAGTCGTGGAGATGCCACGTGGATGCGAGCCAGGTTTAGTCCCTTCTCCCCGAAGCCCTGAAACTTGATTTTCCAAACTTTCCACTGTGTATTCTAAATGGTCTGTGATTAATATATATGGGTGTGTGTATAATAACATAACATAAAGCATATAACATAAAATAACATAACACATAACATCACATACACACATTCTACTCTACTTCTATTCTTATGTATGTATGCATGTGTGTGTGTATCAAAGATCAAGTGAGGTACTAATACCACTCTATAAAGCCTTAGTAAGACCACACCTAGAGTACTGCATCCAATTTTGGTCACCACATTATAAAAAAGATGTTGAGACTCTAGAAAAAGTGCAGAGAAGAGCAACCAGGATGGATTAGGGGACTGGAGACTAAAACATATGAAGAACGGTTACAGGAACTGGGCATGGTTAGTCTAGTGAAGAGAAGGACCAGGGGAGACAGGATAGCAGTCTTCCAATATTTGAGGGGCTGCCACAGAGAGGAAGGAGTCAAGCTATTTTCCAAAGCACCCGAAGGCCAGACAAGGAATAATGGACTGAGCAAGGAGAGATTCAACCTGGAAATAAGGAGAAATTTTCTGACAGTTTATTTCCCCTCTGGTGTTTTAATGTGTGCCAGTTTGTTCACAGAAAAAAGTAACAATAAAAGTTATATTATCTTATTGAAAGTCACCCCAGAATGATGCACCCCACACATACAACTTTTCAGAGGACCCCACCACCTGAATCATGCCAGTATTGCTCAATTTCTGCAGGACGAATTAGGGCTCTAACCAATAAAATAAATAAGAGCGCTGCCCATGGTTCTGGAATGGCAACTCTTTTAATGTTTAATTAGAACAGACTGGCCATTGGACTAGTTAATGACTGACTTTCTTGGAAACTTCCTGAATCCAGTTGGCTGGATTCTCACCACAACAACTATGAATCAGCTTGATTAAACACGAACAAGAGGCTGAGTTTGCACAAGAAATTTTAACAAGGTCAGCTAAAGGCTCTATCTGGATCTGGATTTTTAGATGATAAACTTGGTTTAAGGTATCAAGACTCACTAGAAAACACAAATTTCATTTAATACATGTCCATATGGATGGATTTATTTACACCATCCATCCATCCATCCATCCATTGGGCTTGTTTAATTAGTACTGTTTTATGCTAAAGGATGGTGACCATTCATGTCATTTATCCTTCTGATGCTGATATGCCCAACAGGATCAGAATCAGAATAGAGCTGGAAGGGACCTGGAGATCTTCTAGTTCAGCCCCCAGGATATAATAGATACAACAGGATATAATAGATACCCTTATGAGTGGTGTGGTGGCCTAGAGGTGGAGCTCTCTTTTCACAATCAGGAGGCTGTGAGTTCGATCCTAGGTAGAGGCAGATATTTCTCTGGGCACACTGAGAATATATCTGCTGAACAAAACTCTGCATTGGCGACAAGAAGAGCATCCGGCCAGTAAACACTCAGCTCTGTTCAGTTGCCCAGACTCCACTCCTGCAAGGGATTATGGGGTATTTAAAAGAAAATGGTGTCAATAGATACCCTTATAGTATATATAGAATATTTGTAATTCAGTCCATTCTCTTTGACAGTATTCAAAAGCTTTCCTCTTTTGCATCAAGTTGTAACATTTCAAACTGCAACATTCAGAGCTGACCCAGAAATTTCTAGGGCATCTATGCCGTTTCAGAGACTTCTTGCCCCAAAATAGTTCTCAATTAAATTGGAACTCTTACACTATAGAATCCTATTTCTCCTAACATCTAACCTAAAAATGCCCTTTACATGCACAACACAGAGAGAGGGAGAATGAGAGGGATGGAGAGGGATGGAGAGGGAGAGGGAGGGAGGGAGGGGGAGAGGGAGAGAGAGAAAGAGAGGGAGGGAAAGAGAGAGGGAGAGAGAGAGGGAGGGAGAGTGAGAGGGAGGGAGGGAGAAAGGGAAAGGGATGGAGAGGGAGAGGGGGAGAGAGAAAAGGAGAGAGGGAGGCAGAGAGGGATGGAGAGGGAGAGAAGGAGGAGAGGGAGGGAGAGGGGGAGGGGAGGGGGAGAGAGGGAGGGAGGAGGGGAGGGGGGAGAACAGTCTTTTGGAGTGACTTCTCCCAGACTCGGACCTGTTCCAACCTTTCTGGAAGGTATTACATTATAACCAAGGGCAGCGGCTTGTGACTGTATTTACTTGGACAACTATCAGGAGCTGATAACAGTCTTTCAACTGGAAAATGTCAAGTGGCTGCTTTAGCAGATGTAAAACAGCACTAGAATGACCCTCAGAAGCTCTGGCTGTAAATCATAATTATTTCTCCTCCTTCCTCCCTCCCTCCCTTCTAGCACTTGAGAATTCTATGGTTTGAGCCACAGCACCAATTTTTAGCTTTTGTTTAGCCCACCTTTAAGAGGGATGTTGCAACGTTATCATTCCAGGCTGCAGATATTCTCCTGGGCACAATGCCCTCCAAGAGGTAGGGTGCCCCACCAAACTCCTTTCCCAAATCCAAAAGAGCTCCATTAGGCTTCTAGCTGGACTGCAAGAGATAAACAGGCACACATGGGTATAAGAGCACCTGATGCGGCTCCCATACTAACCTTTATGTCCGGCTTTTGAAGCGCCGCTGCTTTGCGCGGCACGGCAGATTGCCGCACGGCAGCCGCTGAAGCGACAGGGAGAGTGCAGGATTGCAGGAGGCGAGTCGGGAAACCTCTGTGCCTGTGCAAAGTCCGTGTTTGGTGCATGAACAAAGTTTGCGCACAAGCGCACAAAGCACACCCACCAAGCCACCCCCACCGAACCGGTGGTAAAAATGTTTGAAATGCACCACTGCTGTATAGGTAGCCCTTACGACCACAATTGAGCCCAAAATTTCTGTTGTGAAGTGAGACCTTTGTTAAGTGAAATTTGCCCCGTTTTACAACTTTTCTTGCCACGGTGGTTAAGAGAATCACTGCAGTGGATAAGTTAGTAACCCGGTTGTTAAGTGAATCTGGATTCCCCATGTCTGAAGGTCACAAAAGGTGATCCCATGACCTTGCGACGCAGCAACCGTCATAAATATGAACCAGTTGGCCGGCAACTGAATGTTGATCACATGATCATAGGGATGCTGCGAAGGGTCATAACTGTGAAAAACGGTTGCAAAGTTGCATTGTTCAATGCCTTTGTAACTTTGAACCAGGAGTCTTCAAACATGACAGCTTTAAGACTTGTGGACTTCAGCTCCCAGAATTCCTCCTCCAGTTATGTTAAGCTCAGGAATTCTGTTTTATTGTTGGCATTTACTGCCAGCGAGACTTGCAAAAATGTTTCCCAATAATTCGGCAAGCTGTTGGAAATGTGGCTATGAGCTGGGAATCTAGTATCATATGTGGTGGACCTGCCCAAAAGCAAAAAAAATATTGGCGGAAAATTAGAAATTGGCTAGAAGAAATTACAAAAGTTAAAATTGAATGGAAATCAGAGATATTTTTATTAAGAATTTTAAAACAAAAAAAATAGTAAAATGTTATTATATATTATACTCCACATATTAACAGCAGCAAGGCTTGCCTTTGCCCAAAATTGGAAATGTGAAAATACTTCCCCCGACTTCATGATTATAAAGAAAGTTTTGGAATGTGCAGAAATGGACAGGTTGTCAATGGAACTTAAGAGGAGTCAGAATACTATGAGATTTGGAATTTTTGGTACAGTTGGTTGGAAGGTAGACATGAAAGGAACAAAACAAAGTCAAATAAAAAGGTATGATGGAAATTAGCAACATTACATGCAACTATTTTTGTAATATATAATTAGATGAAAGTTTGTGTTATAAATGTAATAAGTGTGCATGATTATTCTACATAATTTGAGAGACGTCAGATTGAGTCAACACGTTGCTTACGTTGTGACAAGTGGAATGTTTGGTTTTATTGTATGTGTATAAATTTGTTTAATAAAGTATTTTTATTAGGAATTCTGGGAGTTAAATTCCGCAAGTCTTAAAATTGGCAAGTTTATTTATTTATTTATTTTATTTATTTATTTGATTTGCCAATTGTTTACAAGATAATAAGTATAAGTGTATACATAGTTGTGAATACATGAAATGGGTACATATAAGAAAAATAAAAGAAGAATAAGAGAAACAATAGGACAGGGACGGTAGGCACGTTGGTGCGCTTATGCACGCCCCCTACAGACCTCTTAGGAAAGGGGTGAGGTCAATAGTAGACAGTCTAAGGTTAAAGTTTTTGGGGTTTGGGGAAGAAACTAAGTTTGAAGACCCTTGCGTTTGAACAGTCACTAAACGAACTGTTGTAAGTCAAGGACTATCTGTATGTGTAAACAGTCATTAAAATTCTTGCTCCTTTGTCTCCTGTCTCCTGTATGTAAGAGCCAGAAGTGATTTGGTCAGGAGAGGACATTTCCATCCATTCCTGGTTTTAACAGCAGCCTGTTCTGATACGAGGGTATTCGCTTTTCACTGTGGAAGAAATCATTGCCATACCTCCTTTGTTCATCATGGTTTTTTCTTTTTTTAAAAAATAATTTTTTATTGAATTTTACACAGTTAAAAACAACACAAATACAAAACAACACAACAACAAAACAACACAAATGCAACCTTTGCAGTGTTGTGACATCGACTTTTCCAGTTTCTTCTAACTATCATCGTGGTTTTTTTTCAGCAGAAACATTAGAACCAGCGGTCTGACGATCAGTTGCATGTGGAACACATGCCACAAATGTAGTCATGGATGTTCTTCACGTGTGCATAAATGTTGTGCTTCGAGTAGCCTGCAAACTTTCATGCTACTTTTACAAGTGGAACTCTTGCTTGCTGTAAATACAAAGAAGGAAAACGGAGGCAGAAATACAACACCACCATCTTCAACTCACACCTGTTTATAGATACAGACTATTTCAGTGTTTCTTAACCTGGACAACTTTAAGATATATGGACTTCAACTCCCAGAATTCCCCAGCTGCAAACTGCCATAAATGCGGGGCGGTTTCCAAGGGCCCAAAATGGGATCACATGGTGGGGTAGGGTGGGGGACAACGATCAATACTCCAAATCCAGGTTATAAGTGCAGGTAGTCCTTGACTTACAACCACAATTGAGCCCAGCGTTTTTGTGGTTAAGTGAGACATTTGTTAAATGAGTTTTGCCCCATTTTATGACTTTTCTTTTTTTAACAAATTTTATTGGATAAGCATTAAAACAGTTGAACACAGTGGGACTTTCCTGGCAGTTATTCTGCCATAGATGCTGTAACATAAAACCCACATATAACAATTGATCTCTTCCTTATTCTACATTACTAAGTTGGTGCTATTTGTATATTTTCCTATTAACAACATAATTTCCTTGCACGTTCTTTTTACATAATCATTATATCCACTATATTACATTGTCTTTAGCTTAAGAATCTTCCACCTTCAGTCTTATAAAAGAATCACAATTGGTTTTTGGGTTTTTTATTTCGACTTCCTTTCTTCGAGTCTAACCATTGGTACATTTTGTTCCAGACTTCATAATATTCTGTCTCACCTTTATCTTTAATTTCTAATGTTAGCCTGTCCATCTCTGCACAGACCAAAATTTTCTTTATTATTTCACTTTCCTCAGGGAAATTCCCATTCTTCCAATTCTGGGCATCGACCAATCTTGCAGCAGTTATAACGTGTAACATTAAGTATATCATTCCTTTGCTATAATTTTCCTTCTATAATTCCCAATAGGAACAATTCTGGTCTAAACTCTATTTTTTAGCCAAGCGTCTCTTCCAACCATTTCTTAATCTGCCACCAAAATTCTTTTGCTTTGATGCATGACCACCACATATGATAATATGTCCCTAACACTGTGTTAGTTACATTTCCGGACTTTTCTTGACACTGTTAGGTGATTCATTGCAGTTGATAAGTTAACCTGGTTGTTAAGTGAACCTGACTTCCCCATTGACTTTGCTTGTCAGAAGGTCACAAAAAGTGGTTATATGACCCCAGGACGGCCATAAGTATGAACCAGTCACCAAGCATCTGAACTTTGATCACACAACCATGGGAATGCTGCAAAGGTTGCAACTGTGAAAACCAATCAAAAGTCACATTTTTCGGTGCCATTTTAACTTTGAACAGTCACTAAATGTTGAGGACACCTGTAACTTTTGAGGGGTCTGTCGTAAATTCAAACAGTTGTTGAGTGACCGGTTGTAAGTCGAGCACTACCTTTAGAGGAAAATAAACCTTTTGTCTTCTTTCTTAGAAACACCTTCTTATCAAGGGGATTGATGAGACCCTGGTACCAAGTTATTTAGGAATGCTTTTAGTGTAGGAATGTTGGTGATAAGGTAGAAACCTTGGCACGCCTTCCAACTTTTAGTTGAATCAAACCCCTGGTTGAACCATGTTGCTATGACTACTGAAATGTAGGCCTGATGATTTTTTATTATTGGTGTGTTCTGTCTCACTTGTAGCCACAAGTGAGAGTCCAAATGTCCCAAAGAAATAAACACGAACAAATAATACCAGAAACCACAGAGTTAACTTGTCTCTGAAATCATCGTTGTCAGCTTTCCCAGAAACTGTCTTCAAGCCGAGATAACGAGCCACAAGAAGATAAATCAGGAACAGGAACAGAGGCTTCTTCAAAGCTGCGCAATAATTAACTAAGTTTGATCCAGACAAGGGCCGTTAACTAACACGCCTCCTTATATTCCCTGGAGGGGCATGTCAGTCTCTCTAATTAGTCTCTGACTTGACGTTTCTTTTCAAATTG
>NW_020716976.1:140420-151708 GCF_900518725.1 Notechis scutatus | reverse complement strand
ATTATATTTAGCCAAACTAAGTTAGGTAACCAATGTTATCCCTAACAGAGACTGTGATTTATGACACACTCTTGGAGGAGGGGGGAAACAGGGTCGTAGGTGGGCAGTAAATTACATAGGGCAGAGTCCACTGCACTTGGGAAAAACGCTGACACGTTGCTCCTAATAAATAATGGGTTTCCTTTTGAAATTTGGCCCGAGGCACATGAATTAATTAGGGCATCTATCGGAACACTGACACTAATATTGTGAACTGCCCAGAGAGTACTGTTAAGAAGGGGTCCCCAACCACCAGGCTGTGGCTCACCCATGGCCTATTTGCAACTTGGGCTGCGTGAGAGGCCTGCCAGTGTGCACACAAGCAGCAGGCCAGTACTCGTGCATGCAGCTTGACTCACGTGAGTGGTGACTCGGTTCCTCCCTCCCCCTGGAAGTTGACCCACAAAAGTTGAGGACCATAGCTGTAAAGCACTATAAAGTGCTATAAAAATCTAAGTGGTATTACTATGTTTCTAGGTATTTCTATCCAATTTTTGTTCCTGTGGCACTATTAAAGGTAAAGGTTCTCCTTGCACATACATGCTAGTCGTTTCGGGCTCAAGGGGGCGGTGCCCATGTCTGTTACAAAGCCGAAGAGCCAGCGCTGTCCAAAGATGTCTCTGGTCATATGTTCAGCATGACTAAATGCCAAAGGCGCACAGAACACGTGTTATCTTCCCACCAAAGTGGTCCCTATTTTTCTACTTGCATTTTTTTTACGTGCTTTTGAACTGCTAGGTTGGCGGAAGCTGGGACAAGTAACGGGAGCTCACTCCGTTAACGCGGCGCTAGGGATTTGAACTGCCAAACAGCCGACCTTTCTGATCAACAAGATCAGCATCTTAGCTACTGAGCCACCACGTCCCTATATAGAGGCATTATTGGTAGGTTGCAAATTCCGAGTCATGGAGAGCAACTACGTGGTGGAGGTACGTCTGTTCCCCTATTGCTTTCTTGGAACGGCTCTTTTTTCTCCCACTTGGTGCCCACCAGATGTTTTGCAACTGCAACCCTCCCGAATTCTGCAACCACATCATGGCCTGTGAACTAAATGTTCCCAAAGAAGCCACAAAAGCTAAATCAAGGACAAGTCCAGACTTGCCTTTCCGCCTTGATAAGGAAGCTTTGAACCATCATTGCTGGTCCACACCATTTACTAACACCCCTTTCCCGTTCTTATGATTCTGAAACCCACAAATAATAGGAATAGCAATAGCAGGTTGATATTCTGCTTCACAGTGCTTTTACAGCCCTCTCTAAGTGGTTTACAAAGTCAGCATATTGCCCCCAACAATCTGGGTCCTCGTTTCACTGACCTCGGAAGGATGGAAGGCTGAGTCATCCTTGAGCCGGAGAGAGTCGAACTGTTGGCAGTCAGCAGAAATAGCGTATAATACTGCATGCTAATTAACCCCTGGGTCGCCACGGTTCTCTGGGTTAATGTTGGTTGCTTTGTTTCTTGTTTCTTTTCGCTTAAAAAATATCACACTTTTGTCTCTCCAGTAATGTCACCGTGTCATCAGAAAAGCTTTGTGGTCCTTGACGCCCTGATTGGTTTCTTAAATTTATCTCCAAAAAAAAAAAAGAGTCCTTAATTTTAAGGGTTTGTTCATATTAATGGGAAAAGTGGTGAGGGAACTACTACTGGGCGCACTACTGCCCCAAGTTGCTTATTTGATGGCATGGGAACTCAAGAGTTTGCTTCTGTCCTTATCTTGTCACAGAAATGAGCCACCAAGTGGATGCCAAGTTCGTAATGATCAATCTAGGGTCTACTTAGTAGCGTTTGCTGGGGGCAAGAGGAGAACAGATCAAATGGATGTGACAAGGGTCGTTGTGCAAAAGTTACAACTCAGATACGTGCACCCGATGTACCCCTGGTACACAGTGGCAGTGTTTGCGTGACGTTTCACTGCATGGGATTCACCGCATAACCTAAGAATCATTGTAGTTTGCGCTGGATTCTGTCGGGTCTTCCCACAGTACCTGATGACCTCCAGATGTATTGGACCAATCTTTGCACATCTGGAGGGGCATTAAGCAGGGGAAGGCTGCCAGAACTATAGGTTAGTTTTTGCAGCAGAAGTTCAAATCCAGAAAGCTCACACAGATGACTGATTCAGCAGGATTCATTAACTTCTTTGTGTACATAATAACGTGAAGTAAAGTTTACAATACCAATAGTGGATTCTTCCAACGTAACACAAGCAAAACACAAGCAGCAGCTTCAGAGCTCAGAGCAGAGACTAGAGCCACACCCAGGTGAATCTAGTTTCACTTTCCAATTCAGCTCCCATTGGCTGGTCTGTGGCCATGCCTATACATTGGCTGACTTTGTTAATAAGCTCTATTCCATTCATGAATATACTCTGACACTATATACCAGTGGTGGCTAACTTTCCTGTGCCAAAAATTGTGTGCGCGCTTGCGCGCTCATGTGCCAGCAGCCAGAAGGCAATGTGCGCCCTCCCACTGCGCATGTGCACGCAATCCCCCACCCCCTTACCTACACTGCACCTCCCAGCTGATTTTCAGCCTGTTTGAGGCCTTTTTCGGCCTCCCAGGCTTGAGGAAAGCCTCTGCAGCCTGAAAAATAGGCCTGTTTCATCACAGGAAGTGATGAAACGGGCCTATTTTTCAGGCTGCAGAGGCTTTCCTCAAGGCTGGGAGGCTGAAAAAGGCCTCAAACCAGCTGAAAATCAGCTTGGAGACACGCGCATGTGCAGTGAGGTAAGTTTGCCTGCGGCTCGCGTGCTGGCGCAAAGGGCTCTGCATGCCACCTGTGGCAAGCGTGCCATAGGTTCGCCATCATGGCTATATACTACTAAAACCCTTGTGTATCCACTGATTGTAACCAGGGTAGATGAAAATTGATGGTTTTTTTTAAAAAAAGCAAAAGAATAGATTTTTAAAAAATTTAAATTGGATTTTTAAAAAAAAAAATTTCCAAAAAAAAATTGGTGGTGTAGGGCTTCCTGCCTAAGCAGGGGGCTGGACTAGAAGACCTCCAAGGTCCCTTCCAACTCTGCTATTCTATTCTATTCTATTCTATTCTATTCTATTCTATTCTATTCTACCCTACCTGCTTTTTTGCCTAGCTGCAATCATTCCGTTCCTCTGTTTAAATAAGGAAATATCCCTGAAACAATGACCTAGTAGGTCGCAGGTTGTCTAGTTTGAATTAGACAATCAAACTTCTAACACTTCCAAGTGTGCAAGCAAGCAAACATGATAATCTTACTAGATTTTGTCTTCAGTGTTACCACATTGTCCTCGTTTTAATGAGCCTTTGCGTCAGTGGGGAGCTGATAATTAATAGTTTGGAGGAAAAATATTAAAGCTTTCTCTTGTTTTGGTCCACTGAAGCTGGACTTTCCTTTCAGGAAGAAAGTAGACTGTTCAGTCCATGCCTGACCGACTTTATTAATGATCTCAAGTGGATGTGGCACTAATGCAAAAATTCAGCTGATGCAATTTATATAACTTCTTTTTGCTGCTGTATAAAATTTTATTTTTTAACCCTAAAAACATGCCATGTTCCCCTTAGAATTTACAAATATAAATTCCTTGATACAGAAATTTACACTCTGCCAAAATGGTCCTATGCATTGCTTGAAAAGTTTGTACTTATTTTAAATTTCTTGTTGCTCTCTATATATATTTGTGGCTTTTATTTATCTACTAACAGCGTTTATTGGCTGCCCCCATGTGGCCAGTTTAAGGCAGTGTACATCAGCAAACATACAGAATATCTTTATAATTAAAACCAATGAAAACACATTACCAAAACAATAAACAAGCACAGAATGAGATGAGCTAGTCTAATCCCTTTGAAAATAAGAACATTTTAAGAGCCATCCTGAGCGGAAGGAATCACAAGGAATGATTCCTTAATTATGGGGCTGTCGACATAAAACCCCATCTCTTTTCTTATTACAGGAAAGGCACTGATATCAGAAATGAATTTTCTTTCATTAGGACCAGAAAAGCAAAATCATATTCAGTAAGTCAGTCCCCAGTAAGTCCACATGCATAGTATTCTGGTCTGTAAAAACATGTTTGCATCATTGAAAATGGAATAGGAATAATTTCAATAATATAATTAGCAATAATGAATTTTCTTGAGTCTATTGATCTATTTGAGCTTACCGAAATATTTATCAGACTTATATAAACTGTCCAATTCCAGAGGCACTAAAAGTTTTTTGTAGCTTCAAATATATTTTTTTAGAAGCAAAGTATGACCGCAATTGACCCCAAAATTTCTGTTGCTGAACAAGACGGGATATGTGGATTTTGCCCCGTTTTTCAGCCTTTCTTGTTATTAAATGCATCACTGCAGTTTAGTTAGGAACATGGCTGTTAAGTGAACCTGGATTTTCACTAACTTTGTCAGTGACCTTGGGCCAACTGTCGTAAATAGGAGTCAGTTGCTGCAACGGGATGCTGCAATGGTCGTAAGTGTGAAATATAGTCACGTATTTTTTCCATTGCCGTTTTAACTTTGAATGGTCACTAAATGAACTGGTGTAAGTCAAGGAGTGTGTCCTTTTGTCTAATGGCAACAAGATAGAAATCAGGATCAAAGGCCTCAATGGAGGTGGGGCAGAGACCAGATTGCAGCCTCAGTTGCATATTGCATCCTGATGCAAATTCTGTAATCTGGGTTTGTGTGATGATTGTCAACTCATAAAACATTTTCTGTGCCCCGTTTTATAATTGCCAACAGAAAGGTGGGGGGAAGGGCTTTGGAAGAGCAGTGCAGCAGTTTGAAATCGAAAGCGCATTCTGTTCATATTTTGCAGAGATTGTAACTAGGCGACTGAAGTTTCTGCTGTGGACAATCTCTAATTGGAGAACATGATTGATGACTCTTGGCTATGGACGTGTTTTGTTGGAGAATATGAATTATGATACACCCAGAGGGGTGGGGGAAAACCAAGAGTCAAGGGTGACAGTGAATTACGTGTCTCAGAATCGGCTACATACAGATCATGCCAATATGTCGCTCCTAATAAATTCTTTGAAGTTTTTTGAAGATTGGCTCAAGGCTCGGGATTTAATTCGGGCAATCGCTGGAATCCTGAAGCGACTTCATGACAGATATACTGTGGCTTCTAACAGTTGCTTATGCATCCCATAGACCAGGGGTCCCCAAACTTGGCAACTTTTAAGACTTGTGGACTATGCTGGCTGGAGAATTCTGGGAGTTGAAGTCCACAAGTCTTAAAAGTTACCAAGTTTGGAAACCTCTGCCGTAGACCTTCCTCCTGCCACGCATATTCTGATGGTTGATGGATGACATATATTCTAACCTTACCTAATTCATCCTAGATCAGAGATTGGTGGATTCAGACGGCCTACTTGGAGAACCACCTTCCCCTGGTTGTTCACTCAAGCCCAGCTGTCATCCTGCCCAAGCAGGATTTCAACGACTGGAGAGGACAATTGAGGTGAGACATTTGATATTGGGTTAAAAAAAAATGGCTTGGGTCAAGAAGTGGAAGTGTCATGGCTGTTGGAGGAAGAATCAGGTCTTTGGGAAGAAAAGGGAATGACGGAAGGCAGGGATTGAATTGATACATGGGATTCAATCATGGTTTAACCCGGGGTGGCTAACCTTTTGGGGCTCCCGTGCTGAAAATTGCGTGCGCTCCCTCTCGCGCTCGTGTGCCAGCACACAGAAGGCAACGCGCCCTGCCCCCCCCCCCCCCGCGCATGCATGCACAACACCCCCCGCATCCCGTTACCTGCATTGCACATGCGCACGCCTCCCGGCTGATTTTCAGCCTCCCTGAGGCTCGAGGGAAGCCTCTTCAGCCTCAGGAGGTCAAAAAACGGGCCTTCCGAAAATACCGGAAGTACCCATTTTCAGCCTCCGGAGGGCCTCTGGAGCCCAGGGGAGGCCGTTTTTGCCCTCCTGGGGTCTCGAAGAACGCCTCTGCAGCCTTTGGAGGACAAAAAAAAACAGGCCCATTTCGGCACTTCTGGTATTTCCCTCGAGCCTTAGGGAGGCGGAAAACTGGCTCAAACGGGCCGAAAATCGGCTGGGAGGTGCACGCATGCGCAGTGCAGGTAAGTTTGTCTGGGGCTCGCGTGCCTGCACAAATGGCTCCGGGTGCCACAGGTTCGTCATCACCCGTTTAACCATTATCCCAAAGGTGCTTTTTCAAGAGGCAACTGGATTTTCTTGTTTTTGTTTGAAGACATTTCACTTCTCATCCAGGAAGCTTCTTCAGCTCTGACTGGATGGTGGGGAATGGAAAGATTTATATTCCTTGCAGACAGCTGGTCATTTGCATTCTTTTCGAGAGTCCTTGAGGCCACCTGGAGGTTTATCCCCCTCTGTTGAGAGAGAACATGTTCAATTTCAACATAGTTGGCCCCTTTGACCCCTCTTTCAAACTAGCGGTCCTCTCTGTCCAAAATGTGGAGTTTTTTTATCTTCAAAATAAACCTCAGGTAGCCTCAAGGACTCTCGAAAAGAATGCAAATGACCAGCTGTCCACAAAGAGTATAAATCCTTCAATTTCCCACCATCCAGTCAAGAGAAGCTGAAGAAGCTTCTTGGATGAGAAGTGAAATGTCTTCAAAGAAAAACCAGGAAGTTCAGTGGCATCTTGAAAAAAAGTTTGGCTTGTTCTATTTGGATGACTGAGAATCTCCATAGATGTTTAATCAATGGTTTAACCAATGTTTTTGGGGTAAACCATAATTTGCTAGATTCTTTCAACATGCCGAACATAAACCATGTTTCACATATCTCTGCGCTGGGGCTTTCAGAATATATTATCCCACAAACAAAATATGGGACATTTTGGAATGCATTGACCTATTTTTAAGATCTTCAGGATCGCCTTATTTTATGGTAGGGGCTCGGTTGTGTAACACGACTTGGAATGTGGTTTAGCAAATTGGGTGAGCTAGCCAATTAGGTTTCCAAACTATGGTTGATGGTTCAGCATGTGACAAAAACTTAGCCAGTTGTGGCTCCCATCAGCCCCTTTGCAGCGTGTCAACATCTCAAGATAAGGCTGTGAATTTTTTTTTAAATTGAGCTGGTTTCAAGAATACAAATGGGGAGATTCTTGCTCTATCCCATCATTAAAATGAAAAGTGATCAAAGAATGGCCTGAGAAAAATGTCCATAAGTCCCCCAGTGACATCAAGACATCTGTAGAGCGGAATGTATTAAGAGTTTGCAGCAATCCAACCAGCACACAAGTAAATAAATCAGCAGGATTCATCTATAGAAAAAAACTTGTTCAAATACAATAATATAAAACATGATGCAAGTATACAATATCCATGCAGCTCTTGCAATGTGATAGCAAGTACAAGGACAAGAAGCAGAAGCAACTAGAACCATCAGAACTCAGAAATCACAGAAGCTCTATATTTATACAGACCAGTTACTCCTAAGCCATGAGCCGGTTGACATAGCTCACAGCAGGTGGTGTTTCTTAGTCATCAAACAGTTCCCATTGGCTGACTTCTTATGGCTATCCCAGATCACGATTTCTTACATGCTGACAGAATGGGACAATTTGCCACAGCCAACTGAATAGAGTAGAGTAGAGTAGAGTAGAGTAGAGTAGAGTAGAGTGGAACAGGAATAGAACACAACACAACAGAATGGAATGGAATCATAGAGTAGGGTAGGTTAGGATAGGATAGGATAAGAATAAGGATAGGATAGGATAGGATAAGAACAGAACAGAACAGAACAAGAGAATAGAATAGTAGTGTTGGAAGAGACCTTGTAGGTGATCTAGTCCAACCCCCCGCCCAAGCAGGAGACCCTGCACCATTTCTGACAGGTGGGAGTCTAGTCTCTTCTTGAAAGTCTCCAGTGATGGCACTCCCACAACTTCTGAAGGGAAACTGTTCCATTGCTTGATTGTTCTCACAGTCAGAAAACTCAGTACAGGACAACTCGCCACGGCCAAGTCACCGTGAGACAACTCGCTGCAGGACAATTTAACAATTCTATTTAATTATTTAATTTTTTAAACATTTTTGTCATTCACATATTCTGCCCTCCTTTTTGCACCCTTTCTTTCATTATTCCATTCTGCCATTTCTTTAATACCAGTGGAACTCTTGTCCTGCAGTGAGTCGTCCGTGTTGAGTTGGTCGCGGTGAGTTGGTTGTAACGCAAGTTGTCCTGCGGCAAGTTGGCCGTGGCGAGTGGTCACAGACCCCTATAGAGGCCCTCTGAGGTCCTCAAAGGATGGGGCTGAAGCCCCAACCCTTAAAACTGAGGTCCTCGTTATTAGTGCAATGCACTAATCCAGACTGAAGGCTGAACCGGCACTGGCAAATCACCAGCAGGAATCACAACAGAAACAATAGGTCTGTAGTGTACACTGAACACAAATTGCTTTGAAGCTGGGAGCATTGCTTGAAGAGCTCCTTATCCAAAGACACATCGAGCTGAGTCTGGTGTAAAATGAAGTGTAATTAAAACTTGCGTGGGTGGCCAGTCAAACAGAGATCACTTCGTATAAGTACACCTCTGGCTGGTAGCTGGTGAAAAGGGGTGTGGCTTAATGAATATCCTTAACCAGATTGTTTGAAAGGAACAAGTGTGGGGGTATAGCTCAGCGGTAGAGCATTTGACTGCAGATCAAGAGGTCCCTGGTTCAAGTCCGGGTGCCCCCTTATTTTAGTGGGGGGGGGAGGAAAAGAGCGTTTAACTTCTAGGTCATCGACTACCTTCCCAACCTTTTGGGCACTATCCCAAAGGTGCTTTTCTCAGGAGGCAACTGGACTTTCTGGTTTTTTTTTTCTTTGTAGACGTTTCAGTTCTCATCCAAGAAGCTTCGTCAGCTTTATACTCCTTGCAGACAGCTGGTCATTTGAATCTTTTTAGAGCAGGGGTGTCATTAAAGTGGATTTCATTGAGGGCCGCATCATGGTTGTGTTTGATCTTGAGGGGCTGGGATGGGGGGGGTGGCTAGGGTAGCTGTGCTCAATGTCACTCAAGTCAGGGGTGCCTGTAGTGGCCCAAGTGCTCTGCCAACGAAAATGGGTTTCCGAGCTCCGTTTTTGGCTGCGACCCTCTGACAGCGAAAACGGAGCTCGGGAGGGCCACATGCAGCCCTCCCGAGCTCCGTTTTCACTGGTAGAGGCACTGCGGGACGGTCCTTCGCTGTTTCCAGAGTGGCCCCCATGGGCCAGATCTAAGCACCCCCGTGGGCCGAATCTGGCCGCCGGGCTTTGAGTTTGACACCTGTGTTTTAGAGGGTGGTTGAAGCACCTTTGGGACAACCATGACCTGGATGACTAAGCATCTCTACAGGCTTTTAGCTATACAATTTGGGATGAACACCCTTTGAATGGTGTGGGAGCAGGAATGGATTTCCAGAGGAAAATAGCAAACTGCAGGAACCAGCAGCACTACTTGAGTGACATTGAGGACACAGATAAACCTCCAAGTGGCCTCAGCGACTCTCTACAAAGAATGCAAATGACCAGCTGTCTAAAAGGAGTATAAATCCTTCCATTCCCCACCATCCAGTTAGAGCTGAAGAAGCTTCTTGGATGAGAAGCGAAACATCTTCAAAAGAAAAAAAAAACCAAGAAAGTCCAGTTGCCTCCTGAAAAAAGCACCTTTGGGACAACCATGACCTGGATGAGGGAGAATCTCTACAGGCCTTTGGGGCACTAGGGACCAGTTCTATGGAGAGAGGTTTTTCCATGGACTGGATGGGGCGTGGTTTTGCATGCTGCCTGCATCCCATGGATGGGGCTTTGCTTGTTTGGGTGTCCTGGTTTTTGGCATGCCGTGGCCCGGTGCCAGTCTACAGATCCCAGGGGTGGTTGTGGTTAGCCGGCAGCAGGTGCGGACGGCTGAGGAGACCGAGGACTCAGATGAGGGGCCAGGACCACTAGGGAGTGAACTGCTGCCTTCAGAGATTGTGGGGGCTGGCAGCAGCGATGAGGAGGTTCCCGAGGAGCCTGTGCCAAGTGCGCGTGCGCGCAGGATTGCTCACAGGCAAGAGCAACTACAACAGCATGGGCGACTTGGGAGTAAGGCTGCAAGGTAATGGCCCCTCCTTCAAGCAGATAAAAGCCAGGTGTGAAACGAACATTCTTTGCAGAAGGCAAAGACGTTTTGAAACTCCAGCCTCGTGGACATTCCAGTATCCTGAGTTTGTATTTAAAGATTCTTGTATTGCAAATTATTTCTTGCCTGTTATCTTTTGTCTGTCTCGCACAGTTTGGCAAGGCTTGTGCTTATTACGGCTAACCATTTTGCAGAAGCATTAAGAGGTTTCTGTTCCTTTTGGATTGTATTTGATTTGTTGGGAAAGGGTGTGGGTCAGAACAGGGGTTGGGGACCCCCTGTTCTATGCCAACAAAACAAGTGGGAAATAAATATTGAGACAGTTCCCCAAGACTAAGAGTTAAGGTCTTAATTTGTCATTCTTCATTATGGGGAGGTACACGTTGGTTGCTTGCCAAGTAAGATATGCCATTCTCGGCCACACCCATTTCTTGGGGAAGAAGGAATATATTTCTAATTTAAACTATTTGGATGTAAGGGTTGGGTAGTTGGGTAAAACCTGGAGGCCTTCACTTAAAAACATTCTCATGTTTTTAAGTGTTCCTTTTTCTTTTTTTTCTTTTTTCCCCATTCTTTTTTCTTTTTCTTTTCTTTTTTGCTCTTCTATTTGTGTATGTGTTGTTGATTTGTTTTTAATTGTAAAATTAATAAAATTTGTTTTAAAAAAAACCTGGAGGACTTCAAAACAGCAGGGTATAGAAATAGAATAGAATTCTTTATTGGCCAAGTATGATTGGACACACAAGGAATTTCTCTTGCCATCCCCTTTTCATTCATCGCATCACATGAACCAATCCCAAAGTAAGTTCCTTTTTTTTCCTGTGCCACACTCCTTGGCCTTGAACTAACAAAAGAATTCTGTTTTGTCTACTAAGAGCTACTCAATTAAAATCACCCCCCTCCCACTTTCTCAAGCTATGTGTCAATTCCAAAGCTGACACCAGTCACAAGTGGGAGGGGATGGGTGATAAAGAGTGACGGAAAGATTAGGTGTTGTGAAATTTATTTCCCTATCTGCATGGAGAAACTAGAACAGCCTGTTTTATTTTTTTTTTTAAAGAAAGAGGGCCCATCATTCATTGCAGGCAGTCCTCAACTTATAACCAGGCCAAAATGTCCATTGCTAAGCGAGAGGGCTGTACAGTGAGCTTTGCCGCCATTTTGTGACCTTTCTTGC
>NW_020716976.1:115434-140410 GCF_900518725.1 Notechis scutatus | reverse complement strand
AGAGGGCTGTACAGTGAGCTTTGCCGCCATTTTGTGACCTTTCTTGCCAGAATTCTGAAGTGAATCACCACAGTTGTTAAGGTGGCAATACAGTGGTTGGTTAAAGGAATCTGGCTTCTTCCTTGCCTCTGCTTTGCTAGAAGGTCACAAAAGGCATAAATACACACCAGTTGCCAAGCAGTACCTCATGTGACTGCAGGGATGCTGCAATGGTCGCAAGTGTGAAAAACAGTCATAAGTCACTTTTTTTCAGTGCCACTGTAACTTTGAATAGTCATTAAGTGAATAGATGTAAGTGGAGGACTACCTGTACTAGGTGGGGTGGAGAGTCTTATATATATATTTTTTAACTGGTCTGGGTATCCCACCAGAATTCACCTTGATTTCTCCAAGGCAGAAAGGAGATGGATACTAAACTAAAAGAGACAGCTTAAAATCCTTCCTGCTCAGGACAAAGATCCTGGATTTTCCCCCAGTTCTAAATGAAAGGAGGAAGAGATGAAAGGGATAATGTTATGTCTCACCTGTACAAAGGAGGTGAGAAGTCCAAACTTCCACTGAATACAAACAGGCAAGCAAATCCAGCAATTATAGAGTTAACTCCTTTGAGCCGATAATGTTCTTGGCAGTCTCACACACACTGTTTGCCAAGTCCGACCAGATAAGAGGAATATAAATCACACAAGCTGCCACAACACAGAATACACACCGAAGCTCCTCTGAATAAGTCACACGTTGTCCTGAACAAGTTCCCGGAGCGAACACACCCACTTTTATTCCCTGTGGGGCGTGTCAGTCCCTCAGCTCAGTCTCTGATTCGTCCCTTCTTTCTGCGTCGCAGCTCGCACTTTTGCCTGCGACGTTGCCTCGCATCAAGCCAGCATTCCTCTGCTTGATTCTCAGTCAGAGACTCTGATACACCCTCCTCCTTTTCCTGATTAGCCTCAGGTCTTCCCTCCCGGTTATCTGCCGACATCTGAGGCACAATCAGGGAGGAAGGCATTGCCGAAGGGGAAGGTCCTGGGGAGGAAGGCATTTCCAAAACCTCCTCTTGCCCATTGTCGGAGTCTTCATCCTCTAATAAAAGCAGGCTCAAACCTCAGAGCCACAACAGATAACTTGTCTTTTCAATGTTGAATAGATTTGGACTGCTTTCTTCTTTTCAGACCTTCCTCCAGAGCAGCAGATGACCTGGGAAATTTTTTTGTGCTTCACATTTTGTGCTTCTTAGGAGAAGCTGGATAAAGTTTCTAGAAAAGTTGCTAGAAGGTGAAAAAGTTTCTCCATAAGCAGGGTCTTTTCCATCCCTTCTTTGAGCATCATCAAAGCATTAGAAGAGCCGTGGTGACACAGTGGTTAGAGTGCAGTATTGCAGGCTAACTCTACCCGCTGCCAGCAGTTCGCTCCTGATGGGCTCAAGGTTGACTCAGCCTTCCATCCTCCCGAAGTTGGTAAAATGAGGACCAAGTTGTTGGGGGGGGGGGGGGCAATAGGCTGACTCTGTAAATTGCTTAGAGAGGGCTGTAAAGTACTGTGAAGCGGTATATAAGTCTTAAGTGCTATTGCTGTTATTTTCTTTACTTAAGTCCAGGGTGGAAAACGCCACATCAGGGTTCTAAGTAATAGACCCATAGAAAGCAAAACTCCGAGGCAGGTAGATTCCTTGAAGAATAGCTTTATTGGACAAATCGTATTGGCACAGGTCTGGTGAAAACCGACTCTGAAGGTTCCCGGTAAAGTAAAAGTTCATCCCTTTCTCAAAACAATCTGTCACATGGCCCAATCACAGCGCTGTCTGGTTGCCTGGTGACATCAGCTCTGCCTTCTTCTGCCCAGGTTTGAGAATGACCTTGGTTCCCAAGAGAAAGTATTTTGCTTTGGCTACAAAATCCCAGCTATTTCAAATCCTCCCTCCCTATCCCTCGGCTCCAGTTTGGCAACACTGAAGCTCTCAAGAGGGCTTCAGTCAGGTCAGCTTCAGGGTAGAAAAACGCCATTCTCCAGACACAGACGAATACCTTACCTTGACGATGTTCACTATTGAGGATCTTGGTTACAGGTGTAATTAAGCAAACACCAGCCAGGCCTTTCAGTGTATATCTGAAGAAGGGCATTGTTGGCAGAAGTGAGGCTCACCATCCTTATCGTCCAACAGAGAGAGAGAGCATCCGTTGAAAGTTAGGACCTTTTTCTTTTGAAGTTTAGAAGATGTTGGTATTCAGACTGTCTCCCAGACTATATCCCAGAAGGTTGTTCTGCTCCAGGAAAATGGTTGCAGAATTATAAGGTATAACATTTGAAAACAATTACTCATAAATTTAGGGAAGAGAAACAATGCCGTAAAACCAGTACTCAAATTAGAGCCCAGGTGAGGCTTACCTGTGTGCTGGGGGTATAGCTCAGCGGTAGAGCATTTGACTGCAGATCAAGAGGTCCCTGGTTCAAGTCCGGGTGCCCCCTTATTTTTTTTTAAACCCCCCCCCCAAACAGTTTGGACTATTTGTTCCTCATTCCTTTCTCCAGAGGTGTCCTGGGATCATGTGATCTCCTTTTGCAACCTTCTGACAAGCAAAGTCAATGGGGAAATCAGATTCACTTAACAACCAGGTTACTAACTTACAAACTGCAGTGATTCATCGGTGCCAGTCCACAAATTGGGGGTCCCTGCACTAAGGGACAAAGGAAATCAGTGTTAAACCTAGCGGAGGCAGCCTGAAGTCCTTCCTGATGCGGCCAAGACCATGGATTCCTCCCACTTCTAAAGGCAATGAAGAGAAGGCTCTGTCAGCGTTCCAATTAACCAACTCCAAACCGATAAAACTCCGAGACAAACAGTTCCTCAAAGTTCGGTTTTATTAAAGTTGACATTTTGGCACATCTGGGAGAACCCGAATCTGAGAATTCGGGGTTTTCCCTTCCCCAAAGAGAAATCAAAAGATCCATCCCCTGCGTCCATCAGTCCATCACATGGCCCAATCAAATCTTCGTGCCAACTGGAGACATCCCCCCAGTCACTCCCCTCCAGGTGCAAGGCAACATGTCCTTGACTCTGAGAAATAATGTTGTTGTGTCCAGTCTTCTACCTCACTATGAAATCTCCCCCTCCCAGATTCCCAGGCACTGAATGTGGCAGCCTTGAAGCTTCCAAGTAACAAAGGCTGACAGACTCATCTTCTCAATGTTGAAAATTGGACCACTTGTTCCTCACTGCCCCTTTCTCCAGAGTGACAGGAAACCATGAGAGATGTTTTGAGCCTCACAACAATAGAATAGAACAGAACAGAACAGAATTCTTTATTGGTCAAGTGTGATTGGACACACAAGGAATTTATTTTGGTGCAAATGCTCTCCGTGTTCATAGAAAGAAAAATAATACATTCATCAAGAATCATAGGTATAACATTTAACAATAGCCAAAGGGTACAAATAAGCGATCAAATCATACTAGGAAACATAATAAGTGATCAAATCAAATTGTACTAGTAAACTGTCAATTAAAAAAATCATAAAGATACACGCAACAAAGTTACATTCATATGTAGGGCGAGATGGGTGAAAGGAAGGATGAGAAGATGAATAGTAATAGTAATGCAGACTTAGTAACTGGTTTGACAGTGTTAAGGGATCAATCAGGAGAAGCTAGACATAGTTGCCAGAAGATTAAAAGCTTCCTCCATAAGCAAATGAACAAAGTCCTTCCCAGGCGCCTCTCTGAGCATTATCAAAAAGTTATCCTCTTTCTTTAAGACCAAGGTGGAAAATGCCATTCTCCAGCAACTGATGGATGGCCAATCTTGATGATGCTCGCTAGTCGGTGGTGAAGCTGCAAGAGTAATTCAGCATTATCTCCCAGATTTTTCTGTTTATGTCTGAAGGAAGTCATTGCTGGCAGAGAGGGTGCTCATTGTCTTTGTCCCAAAGGTGTTTTTTTTTCAAGAGGCAGCTGGACTTTCTGGTTATTCTTGGAAGATGTTTCGCTTTTCATTCAAAGAAGCTTGTTCAGCTCAGAGCTAAAACCTCAACCATGACCTGGATAACTGGGAATCGCTGTAGATATTTAGCGATCACCATCCTTATCTTTCCATAGAGCAGGGATCTCCAAACTTGGCAACTTTAAGACTTTGTGGACTTCAACTCCCAGAATTCTGGGAGTTGAAGTCCACAAGTCTTAAAGTTGCCAAGTTTGAGGACCTTCGCCATACATAGAGAGAGCTTCCAGAGAATTTTAGCATTCTTTTTTTTCAGATTTGAAGGTCCAATGGAGAAAATTTTGTTGCCCTTTTGGACTGTATCCCAGAATTATAGAGAGAGGGTCGTTTCTACTCCAGGGAACTTGTTACAGAATTACAGGTATAACATTTTGAAAGTGATTACTCATAAATTTGGGGAACAAAAACTTCCAGTAAAACTAGTGTCCAAAACAGAGCTTAGGTGAAACTTGCCTACAGATTGGGAGTATAGCTCAGTGGTAGAGCATTTGACTGCAGATCAAGAGGTCCCTGGTTCAAGTCCGGGTGCTCCCTTCTTTTGTTTTATTTTTCCAAACAATTTATATTTTGAAATCCTTGAAGGCACACAATGGATGGCATGTAGGAAGAAATAACTTCTACTGAAAGCTTAAAGGAATAATAGTAATGATTATGGGAATAATTTCAAGTCCTTTATGAAAAAAAATGGATTACATTTTTTTTTATTTCTAAACTACATGTGTAGATTTTACCAGAATGACCGGAAAAAAAATATAGAGACATATCCCATATCCAAAACTTAAGGTTTTAATTCTATATTCCTGTATGTTAGGAGTGAAGGTCAATTGCTTGCCAATCAAGAGATACCACCCTCAGTTACATCTGTTTTGAGGAATATGGAATATTTTTTTCTAATTTAAACAATTTGGATCTAAGGATTGGTAGTTGGTCACACTTTGAAGTGTTTAAATAATAGCTACTGTGCTTTGAAATACACTGCTCAAAAAAAATAAAAGGAACACAAAAATTAAACATCCTAGATCTGAATGAATGAAATATTCTTATTAAATGCTTTGTTCATTACATAGTTAAATGTGCTGACAACAAAATCACACAAAAATTATCAATGGAAATCAAATTTAGCAACCTATGGAGGTCTGGATTTGGAGTTACACTCAAAATTAAAGTGGAAAAAAACACTACAGGCTGATCCAACTTTGATGTAATGTCCTGAAAACAAGTCAAAATGAGGCTCAGTAGTGTGTGTGGCCTCCACGTGCCTGTATGACCTCCCTACAACGCCTGGGCATGCTCCTGATGAGGTGGCAGATGGTCTCCTAAGGGATCTCCTCCCATACCTGGACTAAAGCATCCCCCAACTCCTGGACAGTCTGTGGTGCATGGAGCGAGACATGATGTCCCAGATGTGCTCAATTGGATTCAGGTCTGGGGAACGGGCGGGCCAGTCCATAATATCAATGCAGGAACTACTGACACACTCCAGCCACATGAGGTCTAGCATTGTCTTGCATTAGGAAGAACCCAGGGCCAACCGCACCAGCATATAGTCTCACAAGGGGTCTGAGGATCTCATCTTGGTACCTAATGGCAGTCAGGCTACCTCTGGCGAGCACATGGAGGGCTGTGCGGCCCCCTAAAGAAATGCCACCCCACACCACTACTGACCCACTGCCAAACTGGTCATGCTGGTGGATGTTGCAGGCAGCAGAACGTTCTCCAGGGCGTCTCCAGACCCTGTCACGTCTGTCACATGTGCTCAGTGTGAACCTGCTTTCATCTGTGAAGAGCACAGGGCGCCAGTGGCGAATTTGCCAATCTTGGTGTTCTCTGGCAAATGCCAAACGTCCTGCACAGTGTTGGACTGTCAGCACAACCCCCACCTGTGGACATCGGGCCCTCATACCACCTTCATGGAGTCTGTTTCTGACCGTTTGAGCAGCCACACGCACATTTGTGGCTCGCTGGAGGTCATTTTGCAGGGCTCTGGTAGTGCTCCTTCCGTCCCTCCTTGCACAAAGGTGGAGGTAGCGGTCCTGATGCTGGGTTGTCGGCCACCTACGGCCTCCTCCACGTCTCCTGATGTACTGGCCTGTCTCCTGGTAGCGCCTCCATGCTCTGGACACTACGCTGACAGACACAGCAAACCTTGCCACAGCTCGCATTGATGTGCCATCCTGGATGAGCTGCACTACCTGAGCCACTTGTGTGGGTTGTAGACTCCGTCTCATGCTGCCACTAGAGTGAAAGCACCGCCAGCCTTCAAAAGTGACCAAACCATCAGCCAGAAAGCATAGGAACTGAGAAGTGGTCTGTGGTCACCACCTACAGAACCACTCCTTTATTGGGGATGTCTTGCTAACTGCCTATGGTTTCCACCTGTTGTCTATTCCATTTGCACAACAGCACGTGAAATTGATTGTCAATCAGTGTTGCTACCTAAGTGGACAGTTTGATTTCACAGAAGTGTGATTGACTTGTGTTACATTGTGTTGTTTAAGTGTTCCCTTTATTTTTTTTGATCAGTGTATATTTTCCCATCCACGTGTGAGAAAAAGGAATAGTTTCTTTCTTTTTTAAATAAGATAGTTCATCGTTTATACCAGATTGGAGTGGGGCGGGAAGTCTTGTATTTTAAGTCTTATATTTCAGCAAGGTATCTTGCTGGAATTAAGCCTAATCTCCCAAGGAGAATGAAGAATGGTGCTAAACTAAAAGCAACCTGAAGCCTTTCTTGATCAGGGCAAAATCCTGGATTTTTCCCAGTTCTATATTGAGGGGATGAAGGGATGATTTATTTTCTCAATGTTGAAGAGGTTTGGATCTCTTGCTCCTCACAACTCTTTCTCCAGAGTGGTGGCAAGCCTGGGAGATGTTTTTTGTTTCATGACACTCAGGAGAAGATTAAAAGGTTTCCCACCCCACGAGCAAGGGGTTGAGTCCTCTCCAATCCCTCTTGTAGCATCATCAAAGCATTGTACTTTTTTCCCTTAAGACCAGGTGGAAAATGCCGTTCTCCAGGCCCCGAGGAAGACCTTAGTTTTGATGGTGCTATTCAGGATCTTGGTTTGCAGATGTAGTTCAGGAGACTAAAACATATGAACAACGGTTGCAGGAAGTGGACTTGGCTAGTCTAGTGAAGAGAAGGACCAGGGAAGACGTGGTAGCAGTGTTCCAATATTTGAGAGGCTGCCACAGAGAGGAAGGGGTCAAGCTAATTTCCAAAGCACCCGAAGGCCAGACAAAGAATAGTGAATGGAAACTGAACAAGGAGAGATTCAACCTGGAAATAAGGAGAAACTTTCTGACAGAGAGAGCAATCAACCAATGGAAATTGGTTTGCCTTGTGGGAGCTTCATCACTGGAGGCTTTCAAGAAGAGACTGGACAGCCATCTGTCAGAAATGGTGCAGGATCTCCTGCTTGGACAGGGGGTTGGACTAGATGACCTACAGGATCCCTTCCAGCTCCGTTAACCTAATCTAATATGCTAAAGTGTCAGAGTTTTCTGTTTATGTCCGAAGAAAGGTGTTGATGGAAAAAAAACATGCTCCTTATCCCAGTCTTCCCGTAAAGAGTGCATCCATAGAAAGTGAGGACATTTTTCCAGGTTAGAAGGTTTGAGGTAGATGTAGTTGCCATGCAGGCTCTCCTCCTGACTGTGTCCCAAAATAATAGACAGACATTTTGCTCCAGGAAAGTTGCTGAATTATAGGTGTGTAACATTTGAAAATTACTCATAAATCCAGGGAACAGAAATAACCAGTCAAACCAACACCCACAACTAGGCCTTAGGTGAGGTTTATTTATGTGCTGGGGGTATAGCTCAGTGGTAGAGCATTTGACTGCAGATCAAGAGGTCCCTGGTTCAAGTCCGGGTGCCCCCTCCTTTTATTTTTTTTTGGCGGGGGGGAGGGGGGAGACAATCGTTTGTATTATATTCCCAAACTAGATACTTTGTTACAAGTGGAAAATAGATATTCGGCAGATTTCATATCTGAAGCTAAGGTTTTTACCTCATACTCTTCTGTCTTGGGAATAGAAGTTAGTTGCTTGCCAATCAAGAGATAACATTTTCAGCTAGATTTGGGGAAGAAGGAATATCTGTCTTTGGAGTCTGAGGGTTGGTAGATGGTGAAATCTGGAAGAACTTCAACAACAGGGAATGGGTTGTAAAAAAACATTTTCCCCATCCATTCAGAGGAACAAGAATAGCCTCCTTCATTTTAAAAAACAGCGGTTCATTTGAACTAGGTTGGAGTTGGGTAGGGAGATATATATTAACTGGCCTGGATATCCTACCAGAAAAACCAAATGCACAGGTACAAAATATGTGGTACCTTGCTCAATAGTAGTCACTGAGAGGGATTTTAGAGTCCTAGTGGATAGTCACTTAAATATGAGCCAGCAGTGTGCTGCAGCGGCCAAAAATGCCAATGCAGTTCTAGGCCGCATAAACAGAGGAATGGAATCAAGATCACGTGAAGTGTTAATAATACCACTTCATAATGCCTTTCTAAGGCCACACTTGAAATATTGCATCCGGTTTTGGTTGCCACGATGTAAAAAAGATGTTGAGACTCTAGAAAGAGTGCAAAGAAAAGCAACAAAGAGGATTAGGGGACTGGAGGCTAAAATATATAAAAAAAACACTTGCAGGAACTGGGGTGTGTCTAGTCTGATGAAAAAAAGGACTAGAGGAGACATGATAGCAGTCTTCCAGTATCTCAGGGGCTGCCACAAAGAAGAGGGAGTCAAGCTATTCTCCAAAGCACCTGAGGGCAGGACAAGAAGCAATGGGTGGAAACTAACCAAGGAGAGAAGCAACTTAGAACAAAGAGGGAAAATTTCCTGACAGAACAATTAATCAGTGAAACAACTTGCCTTCAGAAATTATGGGTGCTCCAACACTGGAGATTTTTAAAGAAAAGACCGGACAATCATTTGTCTGAAATGATACAGGGTTTCCTGCCTAAGCAAGGGGTTGGACTAGAAGACCTCCAAGGTCCCTTCCAACTCTGTTATTCTATTCCCGTTCCATTCCAATTCTAATTCTTTCTGACCTCTCCAAGGGAGAAAGATAATTGAGGCTAAATTAAAGGAGGCAGTTTGCAGTCCTTCCTGATCAGGATGAGATCCTGGATTTCTTCCAGTTCTAAACCAAACAGATGAAGGGAGGACTCAGCGTTGAAAAGACTTGGAGATGCTGTTTCTCCAGAATGACAAGGAAGTCTGGAAAATGTTTTATGCTTCACGGGAGAAGCTGGAAAAAATTTGACAGAAAATTAAAAGGCGCCTCCCTAAACAAGCGGGCAAAGCCCTTCCCAGTCCCCCTTTCTGAGCATTGTCAAAGAGTCTCTTCCATAAAAGGTGTCATGAAATCCTGGATGCCCTATTTGGAAACTGGTAGGTGTACATTGATTAAATCAGTGTGTTTTTCAAATTTGACAGCTTTAGAATGTGCAGACTTCAAACTTGACAACTTTAAGATGGATTGACTTTTAACTCCTGCACATTTTTTTTTTCAAACTTTGTTTTAGTTCTGACTGGGAGTTGAAGTTCACACATCTTAAAAGTTTGGAAAACACTGGTTCAGGGCACCTTTTCAGGCTTGTTGAGGTAATTCCCCATTAGGAGAATGAGCGCATACAGGGAGACGTATTTGAGAGAAGTGTTTGAATAATACACACACAGTACACAGATACACTGTACAGTAAATGTAGGTTTTTACTTCCAGAAAGGTTTAAGCAAAGTCCAAAATAGGCAATCCAAAGTCATTCACAAGTTAACTCAGTCAGTTTTCATCCAGGGATAATCTAATAACCAATTCCAGTGTCAAAAACAGTTCAGTATCAGACTTACATTAAATCCAGTAATATCAGTCAATTAGAAGAAATGGAGCAACAGCAATACTTTCCAACAGAAGGAAACAGAGATACACTCACACTCTCTTCTGAGACTAAGACTAAACAACCCAGGTTTCTGGCTCCATCTTATGGCCGTTTGAGAAACCACACCCAATTGCAGTTTTTGCAATCTCTTAAAGACATAGTACTAAAATGTTTATCCTGGTTTATATATTTCTAACCCAAATACCTGTTAGGTGACTTATATTCCTAACAAGGCTGATTTCGTTATAAGGCCTACTCTTGAGAGTTGAAGGACAAGCCACCAGTGGCCTGGATGGTTATGCAAGTAAAACTTTGGGATGGAGAAGGGGGAGATTACAGGTATCCTATCAAGTAACGACTGTAAATTTGTTAAAACCCCATTGTGTTTGTTCAAACCTTCTGCCCTCTTTTGATAGGGTATGAGTTCAGTAACCTCCCACTCAATTGTGCTGCTGAAGTTTCTTGGTTCCAAAATTGTTACCTGAGATGTTTAATGGAAAGTCCTAGGAGTTTAAACCCCGTGTACACATTTGATGAAGTGAACTTCAGTTTGCAAAGATTTATTGCCTTGTAATGAAATTTGCTACGCTTGAAAATGGCTATCAGACTCTCTTTAATTTTGGGCTAGCAACACACCTTCTTCCCGCCTTGTCATTCATTTATGGGAGGAAACTATGCAGCAAAACCAGTCCAAAGCTAGATATGAAGGGAATCATAATCGTGCTGGGGATATCGCTCAGTGGTAGAGCATTTGACTACAGATCAAGAGGTTCAAGTCCGGGTGTCCCCTGTTTTTTTTTTTGTTTTTTTTCCAAACAATTTATATTTTGAAATCCCTGAGGACACACAGTGGGTGGCATGTAGGAAGAAATCACTTCTACTAAAAGCTTGAAGGAATAATAGTAACGATTATGAGAATAAGTGTGATACAAACTATTTAAATTACAGGTCATCTTGATTTACGGCTAGAATTGGGACTAGGGTTCCCATTTCAAAGCAAGGATGTTCTTAAGTGAGTCGCATTTGATTTCATGACCTTCTTTTAGCCATGATTGTTCAGCAAATTGCTGCAGTTGTTAAGTGAATCATGTCATTAAGTGAAACCAGCTTCCCCCATTGACTTCACTTGTTGGAAGCTGTCTGGGGAAGGTCCTAAATGGGGATTATTATAAGATCCTGGGATGCTTGCAACCGTCGTAAATACAGACTGGTTGCCAAGCACCCAAAGTTTGATCACAGGAGCTTGCAGATGCTGCGAAGATTATATGTGTGAGAACCAGTTTGTCAGTCCCTTCTCACTGCTGTTGCAACTTGGAACATTTGCTAAAGGAATGGTTGTAAGTCAAGGATTACCTGTATTTAAGTTTCCCCATAGCCGGAGTTCCCCGTAGCTGGATAATAGAAGAAGAAGAATAGAATAGAGCTGGAAGGGACCTTGGAGGTCATCTAGTCCAGTGGTCGCCAAACAGTGGGCCAGGGACCACGAGAAAATGTTGGTGGTCCACAGAGAAATGTCACCCCCAAGGCGCCCCCCCCCCAAAAGCAATTAATCCAGGTTGCACAGGAACACAAGGCTTGCGTTGCTTGCATTGCGAACAACCCGAGGTAGTGAGGGGAGGAGGGAAAGGGCGGAGGGAGTGAACTTGCCCCACTTACCCCATGTGCCTGGCCTGGCCACCGGGCTGCTTCTTTCTGCTTCTTTCTTCTGCTTTTGGCTGTGCGCAAGGAAAGCAGCAAAAGTCTTTCTTTCTCTCCCCCAAACTCCCCCAGAAATGAGTCTTTGGGACCCTGCAAGGCCTCCCGCTCCAAGAGGCTGCGCCAGCACGACAATCAGTCTCACAAAGACCGATTTCTGGCGGAATTTGGGGGAGAGAAAGACTTTTGCTGCTTCTGCTGCTTTCCTTGCATGAAGCCAAAAGTCTCTCCTCTCCACAACCCCTCCCGGAGAACAGAGCTGGAGACGGTATCCTGTGATCCCAAATAAAGAATGATCGATCGGTAGGAAAACGGGGTGGGGAATTTTCCTGCAGACTTTTTTTTTGGGGGGGGGGGGGGGTTTTCCCAGGATGTCTGCTGCTTTCTGCAGAGACCCTTGCTCAAGTAGTAGACCCTCTACCATTTCAGACAAGTGGCTGTCCAGTCTCTTAAAAACCTCTAGCGATGGAGCACCCACAACTTCTGAAGTCAAAGCTGTTCTAATTGTCGTCCCTGTTAGGAATTCCAGGTTGCTTCTCTCCTTGGTTAGTTTTCCATCCATTGTTTCTCGTCCTGCCTCTTTGTGGCAGCCCCTCAAATCTTGGAACGTTGCTATCATGTCATCTCTGATTCTTCTTTTCCTCCAGACTGGCCATACCCAATTCCTGCAACCGTGGTTCTTCATACGTTTTAGTCTCCAGGCCTTTGATCATCTTGGTTGCTCCTGTTAAGCCTGGATTCCCCAACGGGTGTTAAGGAAAAACAAACTAAACAGAATGTACAGCGAAGTCAGATAGGAAGACAGGTAAATGTGTGAGATAAGTTTTCTAGTTAACACGCAGTAAAAATACAGATACGCTTGTGCTATCAAGAATATAGTTTATTCCATTTAAGAATTATAGCATAGTCATAATAAACAGTCCATTAGTCAAATACCAAATTCAGTCAAGTCTTGTCGAGGATACTCTAATTGCAAAGTCCGTGTCGAATAGCCAGTGTCAGTACACATATAATAAATCTGTCCAAAACTTATCTTCTCTCCGTTGAGAAATATCTTCCAAGTAATCAACACCTCTTCTCTCCCCGATCCAGCAAGAACGCAGTCATCAATAAGCCAGCCAGTAAGAGCCAGAGAGTGCCTTGCTGCTTATATAGTACTTTTACAGCTGCACCCTTAATTACATTCCTTTAGCTTAAAGTCACATACACTTTATCTGACAAACCATGATTCATCATTTTATTATCTTTACCCAAAACAGTTAGGGTAAAACAATGTTATCCCTAACAGCTCCTCTCTGAACTTCTTCCAAAGTCTCAACATCTTTTATATATGGTAGAAACATCTGGAAACACAGAAGAGGGGATGTCCATGGACATTCTCCATTCCCAAAGATGCTTTTTTTCAAGAGGCAACTACCGGACTTTCTGGGTTTTTTTCTTCGAAAAAGTTTCACTTCTCAAGCAAGATAATCCTTTTCAATAAAATTCTTAGAGGTAGGGTAGTTTGGATTTTAAGGTAGTCTTTGACTTAATGACCGCTATTGGGCCTAAAACTCTGGTTGCTAAGTGAGGCATCTTGAGCTTTGCCTTGTTTTACAACTTTTCTTGCCACCGTTGTTAAGTGAATCGCTGCAGTTCATAAGTTAGTAACCTGGTTGTTAAGTGAATCTGGCTTCCCCGTAGTTCTTAGCTTGTCAGAAGGTCTCAAAAGAGAATGCTGCCGTCATAAGTGTGAAATGACAAGTGATTCAATTTTGATCACAAATGTCGTAACTATGAAAAAGCGGTCCTAAACCACATTTTTCAGTGCCGTTGTAACTTTGAACGGCCACTAAACAAACAAGAACTACCTGTCTTACCTTTGACCCCGGAAGCAAATATACCTCACCTGGTGACATTGTCTGTGAGCACTTGATGGCCTCTTTTCCCTAAAAATCTGCCTGATGCCTTCTTTAAAAAGTCAGAGTTGGCAGCCTTTTTTTCCCCCATGGTCCAAAAACTTTGCAACATGAATGTGTATGCAAAAATTTGTTTCTGGGCTGACATCTGGAAGAATAGAAGTTTACTTTGGGAGGAAGGCTTAAAACTCATTTTGTTTGTGGTAGGTAAATATGTAACCAAACCAGTATACATGAGTAAACTTCTGGGAGCTATAGAGGATGTGTTGGGGGTATAGCTCAGCGGTAGAGCATTTGACTGCAGATCAAGAGGTCCCTGGTTCAAGTCCGGGTGCCCCCTGTTTTTTTATTTTTAAAGAAAGGTCTTTAATTGGATTTGTTTGCTTTCTAGAATTGGTTATTCCTGGCAACATAGTAAAATTAGGACAGGAAACTTGTAACCAAAAATGGGACTTTTCCTATCTATTTCATGGAGCAATATCATGGAGTTTAACTATGTAACTATGGAGTAACTATGGATTTTAAACATGACCTTTCTATGTATCTTTTCATGACAAGAGGTGTATCAATTCCAGAAGAAATATTAAGTAGCAATCAGAAAAATTCGGATTGTGAGTAGAAAGGACTGAAATACCAACTGACTTTTCTCTCTTATTTTTTTCAATTAAACCGAAAAGAGAACTACATTTTGAAAATCAATTTTACTAAAGCAATATTAAATCTTTCCCCAACCTTTCTGCTGCCTTTGGTAAATGATCAAACATTTTTAATAGAGTACTTTTAATTGAGTTTCCAAATTTTAAAAGAGTTGGCAGCATTGTGTTTTGTTTAGTTGAGCTTGAAACTACATTGCTAAATCATTTTCTATTATGAAAGAGTCCGTAGGACAATATGGCAGAAGTGAAATTGCACTGTTGCTGGCTGGGGAATTCTGGGAGTTGAAGTCCTCCAGGCTTAAAGTTGCCAAGGTTGGAGACCCCTGGTTGAGAATAATCTCATCCCTTACGGATATTCTTGCCTTCAGTTCCCCTAATTTCTAGACTCATGAGCACCCAGATGGGGGGTGACTGACTTATAGGTAGTCCTTGACTTATGACCACAACATTTCTGTTGCTAAGCTTGTTAAGTGGGTTATGCCCCATTTTACAACCTTCCTCAACACAGTCGTTAACTGAATCGCTGCAGTTCTTAAGTTCGTCACACGGTGGTTCGGTGAATCAGGCTTCCACATTGACTTGTCAGGAAGTTGCAAAAGGAGATCATATGATCCCAGGACACTGCAATCATGTCATAAATACAAGCCAGTTGCCAAGCGCCTGAAATTTGATCACGCAACCATGGGGCAATGGTTGTAAGTGTGAAAACCAGTCACAAATCAACTTCGAATGGTCACTAAACGAACTGTAGTAAGTTGAGGATTACCTGTACAATGCTGTCTTGAGTTATAGCTCTGTTCTCTGTTGGTGTGATGACGCAGGGTGGGATACAAAACAAACACAGTCACAGAAAACAGGTGAAGCCCCTTTTATTCCTCCACTTTGCTTCCAAGCTCTGAATATCTTTGACGGAAGACAAAAAACACTCCCACACAAACAGTTGCAGGAAGAAGGAAAAGGGCAACACAAACCAGGCAAGATAAGGGCTGGAGGATGTCCACAGATAACACACACTGGGAAGGACGCCAAACTCAGAGACAACCATAAACTAGAGATACTTACATGCTTTTTTTCCAGCATTCACCCATACGCATGTCCATCCTCTTATCCAGTTGTCACAGCTGCAGCCCATGAAGAGGATCAAGGCCCTCTCCTCCCGACTAGACCAGTCTCTCCCTTATCCTCTCCTCCCTGCGTGCCCTAGGATGGAGAGGGGATGGTCTGGGCCCTCCTCTTACTGCTCAGCCGGCCTCTGCCCTTCCCCAGCCTCCTCCACCATCACTGGAGCCACCCTTCCACTCCGTGTCGGCTGTTCCTCCTCTACCTCAGAGTCAGTCTTCACCAGGGGCATGACAGTTGGCCTTGCATTTCAGTCTGGGTTTTTTTCAGTCCTTGTTTCCCCATGTATCAGGGAAATAATCAGGTACGGAAGCAATTGGTTCTTTTGGATCCAGAGGCAATAAGCACACCAGTAAATAAAGAGATTTTAAGCTGTATTTAAGCTTAAAAGAAACAGATCGAAAGGCATAATATAGAAAGCATACATACCAACCAAAATAATACTCAAATCTCTGGGATAAACTGTTAGATAAATCTGTTGGATAACCATTTGTCTGAAGTGGTGTAGAATTTCCTATTTAAGCAAGTGGTTGGACTAGAAGACCTCCAGGGTCCCTTCTGACTCTGTTATTCTATATCTAAATCTCTCTCACAAACTGCCAGGAACTCCTTAATAAAAACAACGATTTTTTTAAATGGACAGCCAGTTTACATAGTACAGATAAGTCTTTGGCTTCCAACAGTTCATTTAGTGACTGCTCAAAGTTACAACAGCACTGGAAAAAGTGACTGATGACCTTTTTTTCACACCGTTGCACTCTCCCTGCGATCATGTGATCAAAATTCAGGCGTTTGGCAACCGATTCGTCTTTATGACGGCTGCAGTGTCCCAGGGCCATGGGGGATCCCTTTTTGCGACCTTCTGGCAAGCACAGTCAATAGGGAAGCCAGATTCACTTAACAACCATGTGGCTAACTTAACAACCGCAATGATTCACTTAGCAATGGTGGCAAGGAAGGTCATAAAATGGGGCAAAAACTCACTTAACAAATTTTTCACTGGGGAATAGACATTTGGGGCTCGATTGTGGTTGTACGTCAAGTACTACCTGTACTCATATGTCTTAAAAACTACCAGGAGCTCCTTAAGAACAAAAGTTATAGACCCCTCACATCCCGGACATAAAACTGTTTCAACTCCTTCCCTCAAAACAACGCTATAGGGCACTGCACACAAGAACAAATAGACACAAGGACAGTTTTTTCCCGAAAGCCATCACTCTGCTAAACAAATAATTCCCTCAGCCCTGTTCAACTATTACAAAGTCTGCACGACTATTACTGTTAATCTTCTCATCACTCCTTATCACCCACCCTCTCCCACTTGTGACTGTATGACTGTTACTTTGTCACTTGTATCCTAATGATTTATATTGACTGTCTCCTAGTATGATTTGATTGCTTATTGTACCCTATGACTATCATTAGGTGTTATACCTTATGATTCCTGACTTTTGACGAATGTATCTTTTCTTTATGTATACTGAGAGTATTTACACCAAGACAAATTCTTTGTGTGTCCAATCACACTTGGCCAATAAAGTATTTTATTCTATTCTGTTCTATTCTGTTCTGTTCTATTCACCTAAATTGGATAAAAGTGACTTTTCTTTGGATACCACCACGTAAATCTTTCTGGCCAATCGCAACAGGGACATTTAAATTGACTTAAAGATTGCCACATGTACCTTTGCATATTTTGTATATATCTACATGTGCATATTTGAAAATGCTGAACTTGAGTTTGACACTCCTGCATTACAGGCCATCTCAACTTATAACGATGTGTTTACTGACCGTTTGAAGTTTCACCAACACTGAAAAAAGTGACTCGTGACCAGTTTTCACAGTTATGACCATTGCAGTGTCTCTGTAGTCACATGATCAGCATTTGGGCACTTGGTAATTCTGTGCATTTCTAACCGTTGCGCTGTACTGAGGTGGTGGGGTCCCCAGTTAACCTTCCCATCCAGCTCCCGACAACGGGAAATGCCATTTGATGAAGGATGACATGATTCACTTAACAGTTGCAGTGATTTCCTTAACAATTGCCCTGTTTAGCAACATGAGCTTTGGGGTCAGTTATGGTTGTACGTTGAGTTCTAGCTGTAGTGGTTCATACACCGTGATAAGCTGCACATCATGTCTGCTAACTACAATGCCTGTTTGGCCAACAGAGAGCAAACAAGTGGTTATTCTTGCTTACTATGAAAACTCAGCCAGCAATGCCTTTGTCTTTAGTACAATTCATAGATACCATGTCTTTGTGTATGTGCAGAGCTTTGGGATACAATTACTGGGGGATTAGTTGCAGATTAGTGGGAGAAAAAAGTGCCCTCTACTGCACAGAATAGATTATAACAGGTGGAAGGGAGGTGGACTTGTATCTCTGCAACTGGAAGGGTTGGAAGGAGATTCAGAAGAGGCCAAAGGAAGCAGGACATCTTTACACAGAACATAATTCACCTAGTGGCAACCATTACAAGACTTGATGGCGGCCATTGAATTGGATCTCTTTGAAAAAGACCCTGGATAAATTCATGAACAATGAGGCTATCAAGGGCCTACAACACAGCAATATTTCTCAACTTTGGCAATTTTAAGACATAGGGGATTTCAACTCTCAGCATTCCATAGCTGGTTGGGGAATTAACAGAATAACAGAGTTGGAAGGGACCTTGGATGTCTTCTAGTCCAACCCCCTGCCCAAGATGGAGACTCTATATCGGTGATGGCGAACCTATGGCAGGTGTGCCACAGGTGGCACGCAGAGCCATTTGTGCTAGCACTTGAGCCGCAGGCAAACTTAACCTCACTGTGCATGCGCGCAGCTCACAGCTGATTTTCGGCTGGTTTGAGGCTGCTTTTTCGGCCTCGCAGAGGCTTGAAAAAAGCCTCTGCAGGCTTTGCAGGTCGAATAGGCCCGTTTTGTCACTTCCTGTAATACCAGAAGTGACGAAATGGGCCTATTATTCGGACTGCAAAGCCTGCGGAGGCCTTTTTTCAAGCCTCTGAGAGGCTGAAAAAGGCCTCAAACCGGCCGAAAATCAGCTGTGAGGCACAGTGCAGGTAAGGGGGAGGCGTGGGGGGATTGCGCGCGCATGCGCAGGGAGTGTAGGGGAGCACACATTTCAGACAAATGACGGTCCAGTCTCTTTTTGAAAGCCTCCAGTGATGGAGCACCTACAACTTCTGAAGGCAAGCTGTTCCACTGGTTAATCGTTCTCACTGTGAGGAAATTTCTCCTTAGTTCTAGGTTGCTTTTCTCCTTAGTTTCCATTCATTGCTTCTTGTCTTCAGTTGCTTTGGAGAATAGATTGCCCCCTCTTCTTTGTGGCAGTCCTTCAAATATTGGAACACTGCTATCATGTCCCCTTCTTTTATCTACACATACCCCAGTTCCTTTTATCTACACATACCCCAGTTCCTTTTATCTACACATACCCCAGTTCCTGCAACCGTGCTTCGTATGTTTTAGCCTCCAGCTCCCTAATCATCTCCGTTGCTCTTCTCTGCTCATTTTTTTCCCCAGAGTCTCAACATCTTTTTTATATTGTGGTGATCAAAACTGGATGCAGTATTCCAAGTGGGGTCTTACCAAGGTATAAAGTGGTACTAACTTGTTTTTCATTTCTCCTGTCTTCTCACCCTCTCACAGATTCGCAGCAAAGCTCATTGCGGGAGTGCTGGATTTCAAGGCAAAGATTGACCGGTGAGTAGGTTCCTTTGGATCTACTGGTCCAGTAGAGGAGCTATCCATGCAGATTGAAGCCCACTGGGCCACTGATGGGATTCAATTTTTTTTTACTACCGGTTCTGTGCGGGTGGCTTGGTGGGCATGGCAGGGGAAGGATACTGTAAAATCTCCAGTCAGAGGTGGGATTTGCCGGTTCTCTGAACTACTCAAAATTTCCGCTACCAGTTCTCCAGAACTGATCAGAACCTGCTGAATACCCACCTCTGCACTGGGCCAATCTGCAGGATAAATACTATCTCCAATGGAAGTTTGGAAGAAATGGGTTGTGATGGCGCCACGGTGGTGCAGTGGTTAGAAGGCAGCACTGCAGGCTAATTCTGCTGATTGCCAGGAGTTCAATCCTGACCGGCTCAAGGTTGACTCAGCCTTACATCCTTCTGAGGTTGGTAAAACGAGGAGCCAGATTGTTGGGGGCAATAGGCTGACTCTGTAAACCACTTAGAGAGAGGGCTGTAAAGCAGTATATAGCGGTATGTAAATCTATGTGCTATTGCTGGTGCCATTTTTTCCTGGGAAGAACATGGGGCCTTCCTTGGGTCAAAAGTGGCCAATGGCTCCAGGTGTGCCTGTGGTTCCCAGGGACAAGGAGACTTTGGGTGTCGCTGCTCCTGTGTGAAAACAGGACAGACTGGGAAGAGGGGGGCAGCTGGCCAAGTCAGAAAGGTATAGTTCCCTTTTTCCCCCTATACTCCCAAATGGGAGGTTGGGGGGGTTCTTGTCTTCCCCAAACTCTTTACCTTTCGGCTTACCTGCGCAAGTGGAGAATCAGTCGAAGGCTTCCAGACCGGATCTGTTTCTCCTTCTCCTATGACTTCACAGAGGGCCAGAGTTTGCCACAATGAAGTTCAACCCCAGGGTAACCATCAAGCAAAATGAACCTTGTGCTTTGGGTCCCAAGGACAAGAAGGGTGCCATAGAATTATCCCCTTTACCCAGCTATCACACACTTAATTTCTTTCCTGGCCACACTGCCATTGGAGGCAATTGTTTTGGAAGCGGCCTTCAAACTTTAACCTGCCTTGTTCAAAAAAAGGTCTTCTTTGGCACCGTGAAAGTTTGGTTCGGTTGGTTTTGGCAATGTCACTTTGGTTTTTGTCCGGTGGCATGCCAAGTTTTGCTTCTGTTGAAGGGAATCACGTTTGGGCTGTGCTTGAAGGCATCAGTTAGTGAAGGTGCTAGACTAGAAAAGCTAGTTGAGGAACTCTGAGGGTTGAAGTCCACAAGTCTTAAAGTTACCAAGGTTGGAGACCCCTGTTCTGGTCCAAGCCCTTGCTCAGGCAGGAGACACTAGGCCAGGCCTGTCAAACTGGCATCCCGTGGGCCAGATATAACCCACGTAGGCCTCATGCCCATCCTGGCTCCGCTAAGGCAAAAAAACCATCCCGATACGACCCGCGATGCCATCGGGTTTGACACCCTTGCTCTATACCATTTCAGACAAGTGGTTGTCCAGTCTCTTCTTAAAAACCTCCAGTGTTGGATCACCTGCAACCTCCCGAGGCAAGTTGTTCCACTGATTAATTGCTCTCACCGTTAGGACATTTCTCCTTAGTTCTAGATTGCTTCTCTCCTCCATTAGTTTCCATCTGTGGCTTCTTGGCCTCAGGTGCTTTGGAGAATAGCTTGACCCCCTCTTCTTTCTGGCAACCCCTTAGATATTGGAACCCTACTATCGTGTTATCCCGAGTCCTTCTTTTTCAATAAACTACTAGACCCGCGATGGCGAACCTATGGCACGCGTGCCACAGATGGCACGCAGAGCCATTTGTGCCGGCACACGAGCTGCAGGCAAACTTACCTCACTGCGCATGCGCGTGCCTCACAGCTGATTTTC
Organism: Notechis scutatus; assembly: GCF_900518725.1. The sequence continues at coordinate 119,575 of NW_020716976.1, read as the reverse complement.
AGCTGATTTGAAGCCTTTTTCGGCCTCCTAGAGGCTTGAGGGAAGGCTTCTGCAGGCTTTGCAGGCCAAAAACTAGCCCCGTTTTGTCACTTCCTGTTTTTCTGACAATACCGGAAGTGACAAAACGGGGCTAGTTTTCGGCCTGCAAAGCCTGCAGAAGCCTTCCCTCAAGCCTCTGGGAGGCCGAAAAAGGCCTCAAACCCACCGAAAATCAGCTGTGAGGTGTAGTGCAGGTAAGGGGGCGGTGTGTGTGTGTTATTTGGGTGGGTGGGGATTACACATGCATGCGGGGGGGCATGCATTGGTTTGAGTGCTGGCACGCGAGCGTGCCAGCGTGCGCACAATTTTTGGCACAGGAGCCCAAAAAGGTTAGCCACCGCTGTACTAGACAGACCCAGTTCCTGCAACCGTTCTTCGTATGTTTTAACCTCCAGTCCCCTAATCCTCTTTGTTGCTCTTCTCTGCAATTCTTAGCAGCCTTTATGTAGACTTTGGGATGCTCCGTCCTTCCTAGCCAACCAAAGGGGGTGGGGGGAGAATTGAATTCTGAGGCCTACCTTCAGATCCTGGATGAAAAGTGGGACAAAGGACTATCAGAAATTCATACGCAAGGATGCCCACGGCTTTGAAAGAACGCTGATTTGGTTCCTTTTTTCTTTCCATCTCCACGGCAGCCAGACCCTGCTAGTTGAGTATTCCCACGGTCACCCGCTCAGCATGGACTGCTATTCCCGCCTGTTTGCCTCTTGCCGACTCCCTGGACGAAAACATGACTCTATTTTGCTGCCTCCACCTGGACGGAAACCCCCAAATTACATTACTGTTGTTCGCAACTTCCAGGTAAAATGCCTTCATGTTGGCCCAACCATTGTTCCCTGGATCTGTTGGGATCAGTTCTTTGGGCCTCAGTATAAGACCCCATGCTTATTTGCTGCTGTATAAGAAAAGAGAAAAAAAAATACTATTTTAATATCTTAAAAGTTTAGTGTTGACACGTAATTGGAGACATCCAGATTCTAGTCTCCCTTCAATCACGGAAATCTCCTGGATGACTTTGGATCAGTCATGTGGCAGCTTAATCCTCTTCATCCACTGTACCCCATAGAATTGTTTTTGGATAATACGGAGAGCGGTTTGGATGCCCACTTAAGCTCCCAAACGAAGAGTGGTATATAAATCTAATGCGTCAGTAAGGTACATCATAGTTATAGGATTGGTCCAGGATTGGTAAAGCTCCTGTGAGTCCCTCCTCTCCTTTCAGAAATCGCTATGGTAGGTGATCTCCAAATTTGGTAACTAAAACCTGTGGAATTCCCAGAATTCAGACTTGAGAATTCTGGGAGTTGAAGTCCACAAGTCTTAAAGTGTGGACTTCTCACTTAAAGATGCGTGGACGTCAATTCCCAGAATTCCCATGCTGGCTGGGGAATTCTGGAAGTTGGAGTCCACAACTCTTAAAGTTGCCAAGATTGGAAGTCACTGCCTTGGAGGAAAGGTTACAGTTAGTCCTCGAGTTAAAGCTGAAATAGAGACTGGAAAATTCATTAAGTGATGAAGTCATTAAGTCAGGCATCACATGGCAGCACCCAACTTTATGACCTGTTTGCCATGGTGGTTAACTGATATACCACGTGACCATGACTTAATGATCTTCCCTGCCTGCTTTCCCGTTGACTTTAGTTGTCGGAAGCCAGCTGGGAAAATTGCAAATGGCGATCACATAGGACATTGTGACTTCTATAAATGTACAACAGTTGCCAAGCAACCAAATCATAATTATATGACTGCGGGGATGACGTGACAGTTATAAACATAACGACTGGTCATAAGTTGGTTTTCTTCAGTTGCTAAATGAATGGTCATAACTTGAAGACTACCTTACAGCAGCACTCAGGGCCTTTGGATGATAGAGGATCATTCTAGGTTCTTAAGAGTTCCTGGAAGGGTGTGAGCCCCAAAATATTTGGGGACTTGATCAATGGAACCAGAAGTAAACAGCTCCTTGGTGTGATGGGGTAACCCTCATTTCTCTGTCTCTTGTGTTCTCTTGTCTCTTTCTCAGTTCTTCCGGCTTGAAGTATACAACAGTGATGGGACACCCCTGACCATTGACCAGATCTACCTGCAGCTCCTAAAAATCCGCTCTTTTTCTTGGAAGTTGAATAAAGAGCCCTTGGGAGTCCTCACCAGTGACCACCGACATACCTGGGGAGAGGCCTTCACCAGTCTCATGAAAGGTGGGCAAGCCAGGTTTTGGGAGGTAGAAAGTATGGGCCTTCGATCATGAATCCTCTATTCCATGCAGAAATCCAGATTAAAGGATCCATGTTAGAGGGCTCTTCGTTCTCCATTTTGAGTGAAGGGAGTGCCTTGAGTGCCTCTCAAGGTCAACTGTCAATCTGCTCCTAATTTTATTTTCTTGCCATTCCCCAGTGACTGGATCCAGATGTAAACAAATGGCTTCTTTTAAACACAGATAACAGATAATCAGAGTTGGAAGGGACTTTATAGGTCATCTAGTCCAACCCCCTGCCCAAGCAGGAGACCCTACAGCATTTCTGACAAATGGCAGTCCAATCTCTTCTTGAAAGTCTCAAGTGATGAAGCTCCCACAACTTCCGAGGGCAACTTCTGTTCCATTGGTTGATTGTTCTCACTGTCAGAAAGTTTCTCCTTATTTCCAGGTTAAATCTCTCCTTGTTCAGTTTCCATCCATTATTCCTTGTCTGGCCTTCGGGCGCTTTAGAAAATAGCTTGACCCCTTCCTCTCTGTGGCAGCCCCTCAAATATTGGAAGACTGCTATCATGTCTCCCCTGGTCTCACCTGGTCCTTCTCTTCACTAGACTAGCCATGCCCAGTTCCTGTAAGTTTTAGTCTCCAGTCCCCTAATCATCTTGGTTGCACTTCTTTGCACTTTTTCTAGAGTCTCAATATCTTTTTTATAGTGTGGTGACCAAAACTGGATGCAGTACTCTAGGTGTGATCTTACTAAGGCTTTATAGAGTGGTATTAGTACCTCACTTGATCTCGATTGTATCCCTCTGTTAATGCAATGTAGGATTGCACACTGCTGGCTCCTATTTAGCTGGTTGTCCACTAAGACTCCAAGATCCCTCTCACAGTTAGTGCTGTTGAGCCTGGTTTCACCCTCTCTATATGTGTACTTTTGTTTTTCCTTGCCTAAGTGTAGGACTTTACTTTTCTCTACATTGAATTTCATTTTGTTAGATACGGCCCAGTGTTCTACTCTGTCAAGATCCATCTGGATCTTGAGCCTATTTTCTTGGGTGTTGCACATCAAATAAGTTTTAGTCTCCAGTCCCCTAATCATCTTGGTCGCTCTTCTTTATACTTTTTCTAGAGCCTCAAGGGTTGCATTTAAGCACCTACTGTACAACCTTTTCTAACCCGGTACTCTCAAAATCAGTTTTTCTCAATCTTGGCTACTTTAGGATGCGTAGACATCAGCTCCCAGAATACCCCAGTTCCCCATTGGAATTTTTTGCAGTTTTTTTTTCAGTGAGGCGGGGTTTCTAAAAAATATGTATTTTTATACCAAGAATGCAAACTTGCTGTTCTTTTTGCAATTGTACAACTTTTAGCTTGATATATCCACATTTGATCATACACCCCACCGAAGTCTCTTGTAACTCAAATGCTGTTAACTTTATCTTCTCAAAATTACACCTTGTGCCAAAATTAAAGTTTTTTTTCTGCAGGAATATTATCTAGCTAAGCAAAAAATAATAATCTGTGCAATCCATAAACTAACATCAGAAAGCAGTCATCTTGAGTTACAAAAATGTTTAAGCGAGTTTCGTCAAGCCTTGATTTGATTTTACATCAGCCACCAACTTGCTTCTTGGTCTCTGATATGATCCTCTGTTTCTCATGTGAATGCACTCTGCTTGCTGCTCTGTGACCTGTTTCACACATCTCTCTTGATTGGGCATGACAAGGTCACTGGTATTTGCATTGTTTCCTCAATGAACTTCTTTGTTTCCGCTGTAGTCAGTTTGCACGTCAAACGTGGCTCATATACATCTTCAGACCAGTCAATCAGGATTAAACATTTGATGGGAGGGTACAGTGTAGTCATATTTATCTACCGTATTTATCGGCGTATAACACGCACTTTTT
>NW_020716976.1:96529-115334 GCF_900518725.1 Notechis scutatus | reverse complement strand
TGCTTCAAAGTTTTTATTTAGAAATTTAAATTTTTTTCCTGAAATTTCCCTCTTAAAATGAAGATGCGTGTTATACGCCTGTGCGTGTTTTACGCCGATAAATACGGTATATCTTCTATCTATATCTATCTATATCTACATATAAAAGCGAAACACCACTCACGCATCATCACAAAATCTCCAGAACCGTAACACCTATAAACTTGAAATTTAGCACATATGTTCCTCCTGCCTTCTAGGTGCTCACTAAGAAAGGATTTTTTGAAATGACCATTAGAGCATTAGTATTTCGTATATTATTATTAATATGCTCTGTTGCTAAGGAGTTCTACTCCGCCTCCCTATCTGAAAAGAAATCTGTACCAAATGCAAAACACAAGCAGAGGAGGAGAGGATTTTCAGTTCTAGTTTCACAGCACCAAGCAGCTTTATTACAGAACAGTTGAGCTAAGCCACACCCAGGCTCCTTGCTGTCTCCTTCTTGCTCACACAGCAAATACTGTTTCACTTTCCAAACAGACCTGAACTCTCACTAACGGAACACTAGCCAGATGAATACCGATGGACGCTAGTAGGCAGAGGCACAATTTTCCCCCCTTATTTTCCTCCCCAAAAACTAAGCCCAACCACATAGTTTTGTAGTGAAGCATGGGTATCGAGCTTGTTAAATATACGTTCAGTTTACTTTAATTTTAACTATATGTAAATGAAAAAAGGAAAGAAGTCAGATTAAAAAAAATTTGTAAGGTTGCACCGCCTTTTCTGACTGCTTTTCTCCCTCCAGAGAATTAATTTGATTTTGTCCTGTGCTACCATATTGGGAATTTTGATTTTTTTTTTTTTCCTGTACAACCATACCGGGAACTAAATCTGGCATTTCTTGTTCCAGACAAACTGAACCAGGAATCAGCTCTGACGATCCAACGTAGCCTCTTCACCGTCTGTCTGGATGCTCCTATCCTGAAGGTGTCCGATGCTCACGTCCAAAGCCGTTTGGCAGCTCAGATGCTGCACGGTGGAGGGAGCTACTCCAACAGCGGCAATCGGTGGTTTGACAAGACTCTGCAGGTGAGCGTCAAAGCAGGATGTAAATTAGGCTTCAGTATGGAAGCGTAAAGACATGGGATCCTCAGTTGCTCGATGATAAATAAAAGTTAAGCGTCAGATGGCACTCCATTCAAAATCCAAGAAAGGCACTCTTAGACTCCATTGTTACAGAGAAAAGAATTACCTTTGCTGGAAATCAAGTGGTTAGCATCAAAAGAATTCTAGATCTGAGGATTTACGCGCGAAAAACACATACACAAAGTGATGGCAGTGTTCCCACCCACAGTAGTTCAAACGGTCCATCCAATCGAAGATATGTACCATGTTTCTCATATAATAAGGCCCGGTCTTATTTTTTTTTCAGCCCCGAAAATATGACTAGGCCGTCTTTTCGGGGGTGACTTAACTTTCCCCCCCCTTGCATCTTCGGGCAGGCGGGAGGCGACGGCTTGGATGTTGGCCTCGGCGTTGGTGGGGCACTTTTTATCAGGGTCAACGCAGGCAGCACCATATCTGGGGGTGCAACAAAAGTACTTCCTAACGGCAAGCCCCCCCGCCATTCCCCCCCCCCCAATTTCTCATGTTTTAATATAGGCCTTAATTTGGGGGGGAGGGGCTTAATTTCATTTCATGCCTATAAAACATGCTGGGACTTCCTATTGGGGGAGGCCGTATTGTTGGAGAAACAGGGTATAATGTCATGTGGGGCATCTTCAGGTGGTGATACAGACATCTGGCCATTGACCTTGGCCTGGTTTGATAAAGAGCTGCAGTAAGCAAGCAAGCAAGCATAAACAATAAAGTTTTCCCCAAGTTATACAGTTCATTCTCTGAAACCTCCAGCACGTTTCTCACCCAAAAATTTCACCCTCCCCCCAGTGGTGGGATTCAAACAATTTAACAACCACTCTGCCCTCATGATTTCTTCCAACAAACCAGTTCACCAAACTGCTCAAAAAGTTAACAACTGGTTCTCCCGAACTGGTGCAAACTGGCTGAATCCCCACCCTTGCCCTCCCCCCGTTACTATGGCAACCGAAAAAGATGTGAGAGAAAGAAAGGCGTCGTGAAGGCTGTGACAGTAAGATTAAAAAGATAAAGATATAGATAAAAGTAAGGTTGTACACTTAGGTAAGAAAAACCAACTACACAACTATAGGTGAAACTGGACTCCGTGCCAGTAACTCTGGAAAGGATCTTGGAGTCTTAGCGGACAATCACTTAAATAGGAGCCAGCAGTGTGCGGCAGCAGCCAAAAAAGCCAATGCAATCCTAGGCTGCATCAATAGTGGGATAGAATCAAGATCTCGTGAAGTTCTAGTAAGTTCTACAAAGCCTTAGTAAGACCACACTCTGATTACTGCAATACAAAAAAAGATGTTGAGACTCTGGAAAGCGTGCAGAGAAAACTGATTAAGGGGCTGGAGGCTAAAATGTACAAAAAACAGAGGAATTGGGTATGTCTAGTCTAATGGAAAGACGCATTGGAGGGACATGGTAGCGATGTTCCAATATTTGAGGGGCTCCTAACAAAGATGATGGGGTCAAACTATTTTCCAAAGCCCCAGAAGGCAAAGCAAGAAACAAGGATTGGAAACTAACGAAGGAGAGAAGCAACCTAGAACTCAGGAGAAATTTCCTATTGGAGAGAGCAATTAACCAATGGAAGAATTTGCCTTCAGGAGTTGTGGGTGCTCCATCACTGAAGGCTTTTATTTGTCTGAAATAATATAGTTCTCCTGCTTGAGCAGAGGGTTGGACTAGAAGACCTCCAAGGTCCCTTCCAACTCTATGTTTTATGTAATTAAGTCAGGGTAATCAATATTGTGTCATTTCACATGAGATTTAAGAAGGAAGATTTCTAAAAGCTTCTAAATTTCGGTTACATCGTAAGCATTTTGAACATTTTTAGAATTATTATTTTTTTTAAAAGATGGGATGGCTTCCGTAGGCCAAATCCTAGATTAAAATTTAAGCATTCAGAGTTTTGTCCCTTTCTCTTGATATGAACAGAATGAGATTTGGCCTGTGTGCCGATCTCTATTTAAAAAAAAAAACAATAATGATTTAAGAAACCTATATGGCTACCTAACAAATAATAACTTGGGCTGATAAGCAGTCAGCCACTAACAAATAAGGAAAAATTTAATTTATTTTTTTTTTAAATTATCTTTATTACACATTTTTCAAACATTTACACCACATTTCCATTTGTGATAGTGCTTCGGAGTCAGCTTTTTTCCTATTTACATAGTAATACTTTCATTTTCAATTCCAGGTATATTTCTCTAATATTTTTACATTTATATTTACCTTTTTATAATTCCTCATATATACATTTCCTGCAACTCTTAAGTAATTTTTATACATATTCTTTACTTTTCTCCTCTAGCCACTCATACCATATGTCCCAAATCTTATAATATTCTGTTTCCTCCTTGTCTTTTAACTCCATCATTAATTTATCCATCTCTGCACATTCAAGCACTTTTTTTAATCACCATCTCTTCTGTAGGGATATTGGTTTCTTTCTATAGCTGTTCAAAAACAATTCTGCCCAGTATATGCAGTGTGATATATTGATTTTTTTAAAAAAATATTTGGGAATACATGTTATTTTATTCTGCTTTTTCATCATCCAAAATAAAAAAAAGATGAGAGAATCCTCTACTTCAGGGGGTCCCCAACCTTTATGGCTTGGCAGCCTGGCCGCGGGGGGGGGGGGGGGGTTGGCCCTTGTAAGCAGGGGGCGGGGGTGTGCAAGTGCCGGTCCGCCATTCGTGTAAGTAGAGCTGCATGGATGTGCACCGGCCCGCCACTTGTGTAAGTAGAGCTGTGCATGCGCCAGCCCTTCATTTGTGCAATCCACTTTCAAACCAGCCATGGCCTGGTAGTAGGCCTCAGCCTGTGGGTTGGGGACCCTGCTCTAGTTGAAACCAGCTTTTTAATTTTATCTTTTTCCGTGCCTAACAAACCATTTCCCTTCCTTCTTTCCATTCGTTCTTTGTCCCTGGCCTTCAGTTCATTATTGGAGAAGATGGCACCTGTGGGGTCCTTTACGAACAAGCGATCGCTGAGGGGCCACTGATTGCCACAGTCATCGACTACGTCCTTGATTATTGGTAATGTTCCCTATTGGGGGGAGTTGTGATGAAGCTGTGGGGATAGATAGCCTGACTTGACTCCCGTGGGCGGATTTTGAATCTGTGTTGCAAAAATGTGTTCAAGAAACCATAGTCCTTGAGATGCAGCCCTGAACTAAATAGCCAGTGACAAGATGCTAAGCTCCCCTCATAATTAATTACAGAGGAATTATTGAATGTGTCATCTGCACCTCTGTAACTGTCTGGTTTAGTTCTGCAACCCAACAAGACAGAGACTTCAGAGGATAATTAGGACTGCAGAAAAAACAGTTACTACCAACCTGCCTTCCATTGAGGACCTGTATATACAGCACGTGTCAAAAAGGGCTGTGAAAATATTTACAGACCCCTCACATCCCAGACATAAACTGTTTCAACTCCTTCCCTCAAAGTGACACTATGGAGCACTGCACATCAGATACAGATAATCAGAGTTGGAATGGACCTTGTAGGTCATCTAGTCCAACCCTCCACCCAAGCGGGAGACCCTACACCATTTCTGACAAATGGCAGTCGAATCTCTTCTTGAAAGTCTCAACTGATGGCGCTCCCACAACTTCCGAGGGCAAGCTGTTCCATTGGTTGATTGTTCTCACTGTCAAAAAGTTTCACCAGAACAACTAGACACAAGAACAGTTTTTTCCCAAACGCCATCACTCTGCTAAACAAATAATTCCCTCAACACTGTCCAACTATTTACAAAGCACTATTACTGTTCATCTCCTCATCACTCCTTATCACCCATCCCCTCTCCCACTTGTGATTGTAGGACTATAATTTTGTCGCTTGTATCTTTATGATTTATATTGACTCCTAATATGATTTGATTGCTTATTGTACCCTATGACTATTATTAAGTGTTGTACCTCACGATTCTTGACTCTTGACGAATGTATCTTTCTTTTTTTTTTAAAAAAAAAACAAGTTTTATTAATTTTTAAAACACACAAATTGTCATTATTCATTACATGTTTAAACCTTTTTTCATTGTCAATTTAACAAGTCAGATAAATTATAATTCTGTTTTGAACCATTTCCATACAACATACCAAAACCTCTTATTCAATTTCTCTTTACTTCTCTTTACTCTTATTCAATATCATTATTATTATTTCATCTGTTTCTTTCTGACTTAGTTACCATTATTCTCAATCTATATTTCTACAATTTTTAACTAATTCTCCCCCCAAAAAGACATATACACACAACACACAAAACATAAAAAAAAATCTTTTTGGAAAGTAACTTGGACCCAGGTATCTCTCTCTTCATGGACTTCAATTATATTCATGCTCATCTTACATATCATTACTTATTTTATTTACCATTCTAAGCCTTCTATATTAACTTCCCCACATATTTCACACTTCTTACTTCTATCTTAATTAATCATCTTAATTTGAATCATTATATTTATATCTTTTGTCCATTTTTTATCATCCCTTTGTCTCATTCCTTATAAAAAAAAAGAAAATAAGTTTCTCCTGAAATCATTAATCAGAGTATGATGCCTTTCTATCTCCCCCCTAAGTTAATCAAATTAATCTTTAAAATAATATCTAATACCCAATCCGATTTTGCTTGGTACATTCTATCTAACTAATACATCCAACATAATTAAGTACATAATTAGACAATAAATCCAAATATTAAAAAAAGATACTATAATAAAAATTTTATAATAACATCAGTACCATAGTCTTATTAAACTCTTTAATTAAAACAATATTCTAAACCTCCCCTATTATTAGGTTTTAAAGCCAATCATTTTTAAACATTTTAACATTTTAATCTCTTATCAACTCTTAAATCATTACAATACTACCATCTCATCTTATGTACCTTGCAAAATCTTTTTTTTTAAAAAAATTTTATACTTTATCCATTATCCAAAAAAAATTTCTTTTTTTCATTTAATTTCAAAACATTGTAGCTTTTCTCCACCTTTTCCCTTTCTTTCTTCTCCCAACAAACCTTTCTACCCCCCCTTCTTCTAGCCTCTGCCTTGCCAGCTTCCCTTCTCTGTCGTATTCCTTTTCCCTTTTGTTTACTATCATCATATTGGTTTTGCACCTTATTTTTCCCTTTCTTAAATGTTTTTTTAGATCTTAAGTCCTTAAGTCCTTTAATTTTCTTCTTTTCTCTTCTTTTCTTTTCTTTCTCTCTTCCTTCTTTCTGGATCAAGTTCTGAGATTCATTAAAAATGGCTCCTTTCTTTCTTTCTTGTTCCTCTGCTGTCTTCATCTGTTGTAATGTTTGTTGATAATTAATAAGCGCCATTTCTAAGAAAAGGAAAGCTTCTTCCACACCATCTTTACCATTTTTTTTTGCTTGTTCATATTCTTTTCTTAGTTCCTCAACAGAAAGAGCCATTATAAATCTTTTCTTTTCTTTTCCCCTTCTTTCTTCTTACAACAACCAGAATATTCAAAAGAAAATAAAAAAAATAAAACAGTCCCAAAGTTTTCAGTCAGTCCAAACCAAGGCAGAGTTCTCACTTTCTCCTTCTGGGGTAATATCAATCCAAGAGAAAGAAAGTCCAAATCTGTTTAAAATCTTATTGCAATATATTCTAGTCTTCAAATCCTTAAGGCATCTGCTCCAACAAAGTCTTAGCATACAAATGTTTTCTTTTTAATCCTCTCTCTTCCCACTCATCGCTTAAAACCAATTTTCACCTAAAAGAAATAGGTTTCTTAATATCCAGTTATTTATTCCGTAGGAAAAGAGGGAAAGCTATCCTTTCAGCACCTTCAAACAGCCGCTTTTTTCCTCTTCTGGCAGGTATTATTCAGAAAGTCATACTTTTCAGGAATTTTATTAGATATGTGTTAGAGTCCTAGGAGCCAAGAAAAACTTTCTCCTCTCAATCACTTTCTCCACTTCCTCCTGCGCATTCTTACCCAGCTGCCAGCTTCTTTGTGGCGGCCATTACAGACCGCCGCTGCACCGTCCTGGGAAAAGGGAGTTCTGCCGGCCAGGGAGGGAGTCTGCAGCACCCCCAAACCCTTCTCCGGATCCCCCCCTACCTTCAGCTGCCCCTGCAGGGCAGCCTAGCTCCGTACCCGGCTGGGTCGGAGCCCCAAAAACGGCTAGCGCGGCAGGGATCGCGCAGCTTCGCAAATCCCTGCCGCTCGCGAAGCCGACAAACCGGAAGTCACGAATGTATCTTTCTTTTATGTACTCTGAGAGCATATGCACCGAAGACAAATTCCTTGTGTTTCCAGTCACACTTGGCCAATAAATAATTCTATTCCTATTCCTATTCCTGTTCTATTCCTGTTCTATTCCTGTTCTATTCTATTCTATTCTATTCTATTCTATTCTATTCTATTATTGCATGGAAGAATGAAATGAATCACTTTAGGGCTTAGTTCAAGGATATGAACCTGGCTAGAGGGATGGTTGTTTTGATATAACACAAGAGTAGTCCCAAAGAAGCTTCTTGGATGAGAAGCAAAACAAACAAGCAAGAAAGTCCAGTTGCCTCCTGAAAAAGCACCTTTGGGACAACCATGACCTGAAGGACGGAGAATCTCCACAGACTTCAAACACAAGAGTATATTTTAATTAAGATAAATGTCTGTGGAGATTCTCCGTCATTCAGGTCATGGTTGTCCCAAAGGTGCTTTTTCGGGAGGCAACTGGACTTTCTTGCTTGTTTGTTTTTTCTTTTGAAGACGTTTTGCTTCTTCATCCAAAAAGCTTCTTTGGTTTCAGAAGAAGCGAAACATCTTCAAAGAAAAATCAGAAAGGCCTCTTGAAAAAAGCACCTTTTGGGGGAGAATTTTAATTAGGTGCCTGTTTGTTTTAGTTTTGTTAATCACATTTATATGGCCGCCTAACGTGAGAAGCGACTCTGGGTGTTGTGCAACAATCAGCGAAAGCAGCCGATGTATAAAAACTTAGAAAAATGAAAAAAAAGTCATGACTAAAAATAAAAACATTAAAACATGTAAATGTAGTGCATCTTTCCTCCCTTTCTTTTCCCTCAGCAAAGATCCAGCCATGACCCGCAGCCCGATGATTCCTCTACAATTGCCCCAAAAACTTTATTTTTCCATCACTCCAGAAGTCAAGCGTGACCTTGAGCGTGCAAAGCAGAATCTGGATGTGTGAGTAAGCAGGGCGTGGGCTCCGGGATGGCCTGTTTTGGTAACACGCCTTGTCAGCCCGACTGAAGGGGTGAAAAACACAGGTAGTCCTCAATTTAACAACAGTTCATTTAGTGCCATTGAAGGTTACAACGCTACTGAAAAAAGTTATTCTTTTTGTTCTGATCCAAACGCTTTTCCAATAAAACAAACACGAACCAAAGGGAACAGAAACCTTTTAATGATTCTTACGAATCCCTGGTTAAAAGGCTGCTGCAAACTAATTAACTTTCATAAGCACAAGCCTCACCAAAACTGTGCAGATAAGAATAACAGATAAGAAATATTTTACAACACAAGAGTCTTCAAATACCAACTTAAGATACCGCAATGCCCATGAGGCTGAGTTTCAAAACGTCTTTGCTTCCTACAAAGAACGTTCGCTTCACAGCTGGCTTTTATCTTTTTGAAGGAGGGGCCATTACCTTGCAGCCTTACTGCCGAGTCGCCCGTGCTGCTGCAACTGCTCTTTCCAGCGAGCAGCCCTGCGTGTGCGCGCACTTGGTACAGGCTCCTCGGGAACCTCCTCATCGTTGCTGCCAGCCCCCACAATCTCTGAAGGCAACAGTCCTCTCCCTAATGGTCCTGGCCCTCATCTGAGTCCTCGTTCTCCTCAGCCGTCCGCACCTGCAGCCGGCTAACCACAACACTTTTTTACACTTAATGACCGTTGCAGCATTCCCATGGTCACGTGATCAAAATTCAGGTGCTTGGCAGCTGACTCATATTTATGACCATTGCAGTGTCCCGGGATGACGTGATTCCCTTTTACGACCTTCTGAAAAGCAAAACCAATGGGGAAGCCAGATTCACTTGAACAACTACAGTGGTTAACAATTGTGGCAATGAAAGGTCAAGCAAAATTCACTTAACAAATGTTTCACTCAGCAACGGAAAATTTAGGCTCAGTTGTGGTCGAGGGCTACCTGGTTCTTTTGTTTCTTGCTCTGTTCTGGAACTTTTATTTTTATTTTTTTTGTCTTGATTGATTATGCGCCATTAAGTCACCTTATCAATCATATAGATAGGGATTTTTTTTTTCATAATGAACTGCTCACGGTCAGGTCCTTCAGCTCTTCCGCTAGTACCTCTATTGCAGGGGTATCAAAGTCAATGTCATTGAGGGCCGCAGCAGGGCTGTGGTTGATCCGGAGGGGGGGAGGAGATGGACCCTGGCCAACTGGGTGGGTGTGGCTGACTGGGTGGGCGTGTCCAGCTTTATGCCACTCCCCAAACTGCTGCCATGTTTCCTCTTCACATTGGGTAGACTTGGCCTAAGCAGGCTGGCCCCTTGCATTTTCCAGGACAGCCCTGCGGGCAGTATCCGACTACATTGTGGGCTAAATCCGGCCTACGGGCCTTGTATTTGACATCCCTGCTCTATTGCCACTCTTAACAACAGAGTCCATCCATCTTGCTGGCCATTTTCTTCTCTTTTCTTCCGCCTTTCCCAACATAAACTTTGGATCTTTTCCTTTGGATCCTATCTCCCCGAAGTGTTACTTTTAGTTTTCCTTGTTTGATGGTGGTTTATTTTGTGGCTGCATACTTCTCTCTTCAGTCACTTTTAATCAAAATACTGTAATGTCAAGCAAATGTAAGAAGTCTTTTTGGGAAGGGAGCAGGGTTGGCCTTAGGAGACGCCGCCACAGGTATCCCATCAAGGACCTTCAAATAAAATGAGATATATTAAGAAGTTATTTTAGTGATTTACTGGGTGGGTGGGGGGGAATACTTTAAATATATACATTTCAAAACATACAGTTGATTATTTAATGGACATTAGAAGTGTATCATGAGAGTATTTTATTATGATTAAAGTAGGGGAATGAAAAACACCGTGTGGATTCTAAATCTATTAGCTTTATTTTATTTTTACTCTTTTTAGATTGTTTATTATATACCGACTTAGAAAAAAATTAAGGATAATAATGATATGTAAATCTAAAATAAAATAGGTGGTAAGCTGAAAATGGAAATAATAGGGGATAAAGAATTGAAAACTTACGTGTCGATGAAGTGAGATTGATATGAATTAATGAATTGAAATATGAAATGCAAATTTATTTAAAGATGAGTGAAATGGCTAATGATATGAGATGATATTAAATAAGAAAAATGGAAATGAAAGTATGACTATGTACAAGTGTTATAATCCGGAAACATGTTGCCCGCTTGAAGAGTTGTGTAAAAAAAACCTTTTTATTAAAAAAAAGGGGGGGGCCTTCAGGAGAGGATCGTTTCTCTACCTCTGGCATGGCATCTACCTGAGCACTGAGTCTCTCCCTCTTTGTTTCTCTCTCAGCCTCATCAGCGACCTGGACATCCGTTGTTTCACCCACGACAGCTTTGGAAAGGATTTTCTCAAAAGCCAAAACTTGAGGCCTGACTCGGTCGTGCAAGTCGTGCTGCAGCTGGCGCATTACAAGTGAGCTGGCAGGGGAAGTCAAAGGATGGCTTGGAGAAGAAGGGGGAGGAGGAAAGGTGTAAGGTCCAGAACCTGAAAACAGGGGTTCCCAATCTCGGGTGCCTGCAGATGGATTTTCAGGGGGGGTGCAACTAAGAGTGGTTTCTTGGGTCCCGTAGTGACGAGCCATACCTCACGATTACTTTTAAAGGCGGTGTGAACTTTTTGATTGATTGAAAAATGGGCACAGCTATGTTTAAATGTTTTAAATAGTTAGCCCTCGACTTACAACCATTTAAGAGCTGCGGTGGCACAGTGGTTAGAATGCATTTACAGCAGGTTACTTCTGCTGAACTGCCGGCTGACTGCAGTTCGGCAGTTTGATTCTGACTGGCTCAAGGTTTGATTCTGACTGGCTCCCTCCTTCCGAGGTGGGTAAAATAAGGACCCAGATTGTTGAGGGCAATAGACTGACTCTGTAAACCCCTTAGACAGAGGACTGTAAAGCACTGTGAAGCAATAAGGTAAAGGTAAAGGTACCCCTCACACATATGGGCTACTGGTTTCCAGCTCTAGGGGTCGATGCTCATCTCCATTACAAAAGCCAAAGAGCCAGTGCTGTCCAAAGACGTCTCCGTGGTCATGTGGCCGGCATGACTAAACGCCAAAGGCGTACGGAACGCTGCTACCTTCCCACCAAAATGGTCCCTATTTTTCTACTTGCATTTTTTACATGCTTTCGAACTGCTAGGTTGGCAGAAGCTGGGACAAGTAACGGGAGCTCACTCCATTACGCGGTGCTGGGGTTTCGAACTGCCGAACTGCCAACCTTTCTGATCGACAAGCTCAGCATCTTAGCCACTGAGTTACTGCGTCCACTGTGAAGCGGTATATAAGTCTAAATGCTATTGCTATTGCTGTTCGTTTAGTGATGTTCAAAGTTACAACAGCAGTGAAATAAGTGACTTAATGGCTGTTTTTCACACTTGCGACCACTGCAGCATCTCCACAGTCAAATGATCAAAACTTGGGTGCTTGGCTTTATGTGAGTCCCGGGATCACATGATCCCCATTTGTAACCATCCCAGCTAGTTTCCGACAAGTCAGATCAAGGGGTGAAGCCAGATTCACTTCATAACCACACGATCCGTTTAACGACTGCAGTATAATTGGCTTAACAACTTTGGCAAAATGGGTCATAAAACGGGGTGCAACTCACTTTAACAACTGCCTTGCTTTGCATTGGAAATGTTGGGCTCAACTGCGGTTGTAAGTCCAGGACTGCTTGCAGATAAGTAAATAAAATGCAACATTTTCTAGGGATGTGGGCAGGGGTAGGCTGCTGTGCGCTCGGGAGAGCCCCTAACTAAGGTTCTGTGCAGTCCAAATCCCACTTCTGGCTGGCCCTGCCCATCCGGCCCTTCCCCTCCCAGGACTCCCCACGTGGCCCGTTTTGGAGGCGGGTAAGTGCAGGGCGCACACGGAGGCTCAGTGAGGGCGAAAAACGGGCCTCCCGCAAGTTCTGGAAGGCTGGAAATGAGCCCGTTTCCGGCTTCCAGAGAGCCTCCGGAGCCCGGGGAGTCTGTTTTCACCTTCCCAGAGGCTCAAGGAAAGCCTTCGGAGCGCGGGGAGGGCAAAAACACCCCCACCCCACCCTCACACACACCCCGTGGTGCAGGAGGCCGACTAGGCCGCGCTCACCCAGCAACCAGGCAGAGAACCCTTTGCTAAATTTTTTGAAGCCCACCCCTGGATGTGGGGTCATAGAAAAGGTTGGGAACCACTGAACTTTTTTTCAGTGGGAAAGTGGGAGAGGGGGTTTCCTTTTGTCCACGTAGGGTTTTGTCACCTAGGAGGCACAGTTCTGACGGTGCGCGCAGGGTGTGTATTACAACTGACCTTTTCCCCCCTCCCAGAGCACACGGGCAATTGTGTCCCACCGCCGAGACAGCCTCGCTTCGTCGCTTCCATCAGGGCCGGTCAGAAATCATACGCTCTGCTACCTCAGCTGTGCTGGCCTTTGCCCAAGCAATGGCTGACGAGAAGTGCCAGGTATTTAGCTTTCCACCTTTTTTGTCTTTTCTTTTTAAGGCTGAGGTGACAACGCACTTCATCAAGTCCCCATATTATTTGAACCAGAATGACAGAGTTGGAAGGGACATTGGAGGTCATCTAGTCCAGGGGTGTCAAACTCAAAGCCTGAGAGACAGGCTCGGCATGAGGCTGCCCTGGAAACAGTGAAGGACTGGCCTGCGGTGCCTCTGAAGAAGAAAGGAGAAGGAAGAGAGAAGGAAAAAGGAGGGAGGGAAGGAAGGAAGGAAGGTGTCAGCATTCCAGAAAACCTCCACTCCAACAAATAACTCCAAGACAGACATCCTCTCCAAGATTCTTTTTATTAAGAGTAGTAAACTGGCACATCTGGGGAATCCCGAATCTGAAAGTTCGGGGTTTCCTTGCAATAAGTAAAAACTACAAAATCCATCCGCCTGCACCCATCATCGCATCACATGCCCCAATCACCATCCGTCCCAACTTGAGACTTCCCCTCACCCAGGTGCAGAAATAACATGACCTTGACTTAGAAGAAGAATGCTATTATGTCTAATCAGATACACTCCAAGAAATTCTGCCCTCCCATTTTCCCAGGCTCAAGAATGCGGCAGTGTGGAAGCATTTGGTGCTAACATGGCTTCCAAAGCTGACAGAAGGAAGGAAAGGAACGAGGAAAGGGAGGGAGGGAGAGGAAGGAAGGAAGGAAGGAAGGAAGGAAGGAAGGAAGGAAGGAAGGAAGACTATGGATCTCCCAGCCCTGCCTGGGCCACCACAGATTCCCCCTACCAAAGTGGTGTTGACCTGACCCTGCCCTTCCCACCCTACTCAGGCAAGAAACCCAAAAGCAGTGGTGGTGAACCTTTTCGGCACAGAGTTCCGAAACAGGAGTGCGCGTGTGTGTGCCGGAAACCGGAAGAGCAGCTTGCCAGTGGGAGCGCCAGAAACCGGAAGCTCAGCACCGGCCACCTGGTCTTCCGGTTTCTAATGGATATGCGTGTGCAAAGACCAGGTAGCCAGTGCGCATATGCGCACCGGGGAGCTGTTCTTCCGGTTTCCGGCACTCCTCCACGTGGACAGACTTGGGGACCTGTTCTTCCATGTGCAAAAACCAGCATGCGCACGCTGGGAACCCAGAAGAGCAACGGGCAACGGCTGGCATGCCCAGAAAGATGGTTCTGCATGCCACTTCCAGCACGCTTGGCATAGGTTTGCCATTACAGCCCGATACCATTTCAGACAAACGGCTGTCCAATCTCTTTTTAAAAATCGTTCCACGGATTAATTGTTCTCACTATCCGGAAGTTTTAGGTTGGTTCTTATCCTCATGTCCTTGAGTAGAATGAAGGACCATTCCACGCAGGGAATGGTAGCGCCAATTATTGAAAGAAATTCTATTTTGTTTGCTTAGCATATTTGAGAGCCTTCAGAGGCATTTCTGGATTAGCCATATGGAGTGGAATTTGGTTCTGCTAATCCTGCGAGTTTCTCTATGTGGAGAGGTCCATTTTTCCTCTTCAAGAAGTCTTGGCCTTGTTCGGATCTTGGTTTTGGGACAAATAGAAAAGTCTCTTTGTTATCTACAACAATCTCTTTTTCCATGCAGCTTGAAATTGAGAATACAGATCGTCCTTCACTTAATAACCGTGATTGAACCCAGGATTAGGGACATAAGTCACGCTAGTCATTAAATGGGTCACTACATGGCCATGCCTGTTTTTACAACCTTTTTTGTGCCAGTCATTAAGCAAATGCAGTGGTTGTTAAGCGAATGAAGAGGTCATTAATCAAATCCATTGTCTGAAAAGGGTGTTTTTTGCTGAAGACCAGAAGTAAACAACCCGTCAAGGGTGACAGTGAATGAAGTGTGTCAGAGTCAGCTAGCTGTCAGGGCTCCGACAGTTACCCCCATTTAAACCATGAGTCTCTAGCCGAACTTCCAAAATTTAAAGAAGATTTATTAGGAGTAAACATGCCAGCGCTGCCTGGATGTAGCCAACTCTGAGACACATCATTCATTGTCACCCTTGACCCTGGTTTTCTCTCCACCCCCTGCGTATATCGTAATTCATATTCTCCAATGGGACACATCCATAGCCAAGAATCATCAGTCATGCTCTCCAGTTAGAATTTTGCGCAGCAGAAACTTCGGTCATCTAGTTACTATCTTTGAAAGCATTTTGTGGAACGCGAGCTGCCCATTGCTCCCCCCTCCCTTTCTGTTGGCAACTCTGAAAAGACCATAGAAATATTTTATGAGTTGACACAACCATTTCCAGCAAAAAAAAAAAAAAAAAATCACGGTTCCACGATTACGGGATGCTGTAAATGTCCATAAATGTGGGTGGGTTGCTCAGTGCCCAAAATGTGAACATGTGACTGCAGGGTGGTGGCGGCAGCCATCAAAACTTCAAATTTTGATCGTAACTCTCCCTCGAGAGGTTCATCATAACTTTGAACAGTCGCTAAACCCACCCGTAAGTCAAGGACTGCCTCTACTCATGTCATCATTTAGATTCCTCTACATACATTCATAGCAAAGCTGGCTGAGGAATTCTGGGAGTTGAAGTCCACAAGTCTTAAAGTGGCCGAGGTTGGAGACCCCTGCTTTAACCAACATCTCACTTAGCAATAGAAATGTCAGGCTGCATTGGGTTATAAATCAAGGACTACCTGTATGTTAGCAGTTGAGACTTTCCGTGTGTCCTTGGAAGATTCTTCCGGGTGTTATGGTCTGAACGTTCTGGTATTTAAAATCCATGTCTCTTTTTCTTCACCAGGCCCCTGAAAGATTATCTCTCCTGAAACAAGCGGTTGAATCCCACAGCACCCTGACAGAGCAGGTAACTTATCTCTCTGCTGCATGTTTGGTAGGAACATTTATTTTTAACGTCTTCAAGTCAGCCTTGAAATTGGCAACGTTTTTCTTGGCAGCAACATTTTCCAAAAATGGTTTGCCATTGCTGGGTTTTTACGGCTGATAAAAAAAAGTGACTGGCCCGAAGTCTTATCAGTTGGTTTCACGACTTCTGGGAGCTGCAGTCAGTTTGGAGACCCCTGATTTTTTTTGTGTATGAGTTCAAACCGCCTTCCGGAGATAGCTGATTTGTTCAGAGTATTGCAGCGTAAATTCAGCGCCAGAAAAGTAAACACAGATGGCTGAGGCTTCATTTAACTTCTTTATAAACATGTAAAGTAAATTTTACAGTACCAGTGGTAGATTTCTCCAGCATGGAGCAAACTCAAACAGAAGCAGACACGTTGCAGGTTCAGAGCAGAACAGTAACTCAGGAGAGCTCAGAAACAGACATCACTTTAGTTCAGCAGGCAAGCAAGCAAGCTAGTTTTTCTTTCACTTTAGCACTGCAGCGCTTAATATAGAGCCACGCTTAGGCTACTTCTAGTTTTAGCTTCCAAACAGTCCTCATTGGCTGACTTAGTTGCTATGCCTGTTCATTGACTGAGCTTGTTACCGTGCTCTATTCCGGTTCATGAATATACTCTGACATGATTTTGTGCGATGTCTTGCAGGCTCTGGATGGACAAGGCATCGACTGCCATTTGCTTGGACTGAAAATGGAGGCCATAGCAGACGGCTTCCATGTGCCTGAGCTTTTTATGGATATTTCCTACACCATGGCTTCATACTGGAAACTCTCCACAGGACAGGTACAGAGAGCCAGTTCCAAATTTGTACCTCTTTACCGTATTCCTGTATTACTCAGGTTACGATATTCTCCATACTGTTTGTTGACTGTCTTATTAGATAGCAACCATTGGCAAATTCCTTGTGTGTCCAGTCACACTTGGCCAATGAAGAATTCTATTCTATTCTATTCTATTCTATTCTATTCTATTCTATTCATTTCATTATTTCATTTCTATTTCTATTTCTATTTCTATTCTACCCTATTCCTATTCCTATTCTATTCAATGATAATAAATGCTGATAAAACATTCATTTCCCCCACAACAAAAGCCAGTGTGAAACTGATTAAGGCCCGGTCAGTTTCAGGAACTAATTGTGAGACAAGGCTGCTGAGAAAAACAGCTCAGGAAGAGATTCCTTATTTTCAACAGGATTGGGGCGGGGGGGGGGAGTGACTTATAACTGTTTTTCACGCTTACGAGCATTGCAGGATATCCCCATGGTCACGTGATCAAAATGGCAGCTGATTTATATTTATGACCGTAGCAATCTGGTGGTCTGTCAGGGTTCTAAGTAATAAATCCATTGAAAGCAAGACTCCGAGGCCATTGAGAGCCTCAAACTTTACTTTTTTGGGGAAATATATTGGCACATGTCTGGTGAAAACCGATTCTGAAACTCCTACGGTTTTCACCTTATTAAAAGTAAAGGATTTTCTACTTTCTCAAAACCATCAATCACATGGTCCAATCAACCATGCAGTCCAACAACCGGATGGCATCTTCTGACCAGGTGTGAGAATGTACTTGGTTCCCAAGAGAAAGTATTTTGTTTTGGCTACAAAAATCCCTCTTACCTCAAATCCCACCTCCCTGACCCTCCACTTCAGTGTGGCAACACTAAAGCGGACAAAATGGCTTCGGTCAGGCCAGCTTCAGGGTTGACATGGTCACCCTTTGGGACCTCCTGACCAGCAAAGTTAATGGGGAAGCCAGATTCATTTAACAACTGTGTTTCTAACTTAAGAACCTCAGTGATTCACTTAACAATAGTGGCAAGAAAATGTTCTGACCAAGGCTTCCTGAGACTGTAATTAAGCACACGCTTAGTCCAAACAACTATTGTTTTATTTCAACGCTGGGAATTATGTGCATTCCCAGCCCGTAATGAGTCCCAAACAGTCTCTTGAGATAAGCACCCACCTTTAGCTCTTTTGAATTGCTGCCAACAACTAAAGTGCCAAATTAACTGTAAAAAAACAACTGAAGCACAAAAGTCCACACAAAGCTTCAAGGTTTAATCCGAACAGAACAAACAGCTTTGCTTCCTGCAAAGGTTCCTGTCCCTTTGCACTTCCTTTATATCTTATGGGAGAGGCCAACCACCTCCAAGCCTTACTCCCAAGTTGCCCCTTTTGTCTTAACTGTTCTTGCCTTCTGGCAGCTTTGTGCACACGCACACTGGGAACAGGCTCCCCTTGTTCCTCTACCTCGCTGCTGTCAGATTCTGGAGGCTCCGGAGTCAGCACATAACTCCCAGATGGCCCTGACCCCATCTCTGTATCGGACGCAGGACCCCCATCCGAGTCCTCCCCAGAGTCCTGGACTGGCCCATGTTCTTCTCCACTGTCCGATTCTGTGTCTCTGCAGGCTGCCGGCAGATCACAACAGAAAATGGGGCAAAACTCAATTAACATTAATGTTTCACTTAACAACAGAAATTGTTGGGCTCAATTGTGGTTGTAAGCAGGGATGGGATTCAAAAATTTTAACCGGTTCTGTGGGCGTGGCTTAGGTGGTGGGCGTGGCTTGGTGGTCATGTGACTGGGTGGATATGACTTGGTGGTCATGTTGTTGACTGGGTGTGGCCAACTCAATATCACTCACATCAAGGCACACATCTCTTCGCCTGGCCTCTCATGACGGTGGGGATGCTGCAACAGTTGTAAGTGTGAAAAACGGTCATAAGTCACTTTTTCCAGTGCCATTGTAACTTTGAATGGTCACTCCACCAAGCAAAGTACCAGCAACGGAGGGGAAAAAAATACTCAAGAGACATTCCTGAGACAGGAAGTCTAGTCCTGCCAAGAATGTAATAAGGGTTAATGGAGAGGCAGTTTCTGTAAGCAACACCAGAATGTTTCCTTCCTGCCTTCCTTACAGGATTAGGCCAGTAATTTTCTTCTAACAACCGGTTCTCCGAACTGCTTAGAATGTTAACAACTGGTTCTAGCGAATAGATGCGAACTGGTAGAATCCCACCCCTGGTTGTAACTTGACCGACTGTATTCAGATCAGGGGTGTGATTCAACCAGTGTAACAAACAGTTCAGTGGATGCTTGCTTTGCGCGCGAGGG